>PVHY01007150.1:31535-69482 GCA_004024945.1 Uropsilus gracilis
AAAAAAAAAAAAAAAAAAAAAAAAAAAAAAAAAAAAAAAAAAAAAAAAAAAAAAACCACAGAATCATTTCATCTTTTAAAAATAGTTGACAGAGATGAATAGAGATTGAGAAGAACAACATCATTAATACAAAGCAGAATTTTAAAAAATCTTGACTAGGTTGAGCCATCAGGAATTGTCAAGATTTGCTGCTTTTGACCTGAGGATAATTTTTTAGAAGTAAATCTATATAGAAGTCTCTATATAGACTATACAGGTTAATAGTATTTATTTCAGTGAGACCAAGGGACTGCAGGAAACACACTCTATTCTACAGGTGTCTGAACTATTATTATAGTTATTTATCCATGGTGCCACCTTGCAGTCCAGGCTGCAGGCAAGACTGTTGTTTTCCACAGCTGTGAGTGAGCAGCGGGAGCCATGGCAAGAGTGGTGGGTTTACTGCCCGCCTCAAAAGCTACTGCATGAGGGCAGCCCCTCTCTTGGGCACCAGCCAGATGAAGTGGTCCAATCAGATGGTATCATCTAGGGTGAGGGTCTCTCAAAGAGAATATAAGGGAGCCCAGGAGGCAGCTTGAGATCCTGCCCAGACTCCCCACAGACTCCAAGACACCAAATGACACTGAATTGCCCAGTCTTCAGCTACTCTGTACCTGTCTTGGAAAGAAAAAAGAAGCAAAGAGCACCAAAGGCCCTGGGTCTGGTGTCTTACTGAGCTGCTTGTGTGAGTGTGGGCCAACTGCTCTCGGAGAGCTGTTCATAGGTCATTCGGTATTATCTCCTGGTGCTATTGCCTCTGTTGTTGTTTGGTTCAGCTCCTGGTGCTGTTCATCCTGACCTTCAGACTGTTGCTGTGGGCTGTATCATCTCAGCAGCCTGCCTATGAATATCCCCAGCTGCTTCTGTGAGTTGTATTGGGGCCCACAACCTTCTGCTGCTCATGAGCTCCAGGCCCTCCTTAGTGGGATGACGCCATGTTGGATGAGTGGCTGTTTGTTTGGGGCTTCTGAACACTATATCTAGCTTGAGATAGCCAGTCACTTCATGATTCTGTTTCCTCTTTTGGTTAAATAACCCCCCTTATTGTTCCCTGAGTCTAAATGGTCTTGCAATTGTGTATGGGGCTAAGAACCCACAGATAATAACCTGTTGGATACTGTCCTTGAATGACTATAGCATACACAGCCCTATTTCAAAGGAACACCAGGAAATATATTCATTCGTTAGAGATATTTCCCCCCACTATCTGAAAACAGTGTTCCTATCAAATTTTTCATAAACTGAAATGTCACCAGGTAAAGGAGACATTGCCATTAATTTATATGGAATCATTTCTGAGCATTCTCAGACTTCCAAAATAATCTACCAAATCATACCAAGCAATAAAAAAGACACTAAAAACAGGGGACTGGGATAAGCATACTGCCTGAATAAAGTATCTCTGGGAGCTTAGCTGTGTCACTCATGATGTTGGGGTGGATGCAGCCTCTAGATCTGCTCCTGCAAAATCAACAATCAACACTTTTTGCCTTTTGTGGTGAAACTGAAAATCCTCTTTAGAGTTCTTTCAGTTAGAGAAAAAGTTATATGGACCCTTTCTAAAAACAAAGAGACATAAAACAAACTTTTGAAAAGCAGAGAATACCTGCAGTTGGCAGTATAACAATTAGCAATCACATCTAGCTTTTCACAACTTCACTACACTAGAAAATAGACATTACTAATTGGCATTATTTAAAAGGTAACTTCATTTTAATTGCTGTAAAATTATATACCAATTGACAGAGTACCTTTTTGGCTATTTTAGGTGCTTTATTCCCTAGGATTGCTGGGGGTGGGTGGGTTCTTGCCACAGGCGATGCTGGTCATTGATAGTTGATAGCCAGAAGCCAAGGTGACTGTAGTGCATGCTTTACTAACAGGATCAGTCTCTTCTTTTGATCTTCCTTAGGAGATTAGATTTCCTTGCTGCTCATGTATGTGATTACATACAACAAACAACTTGTTTTCTTATGCAAAGTTTTAGTGTTTAACATTTTATTGCAAACTTACTTTTTTTTTATGGGCAGTACAGAATTTATTTTTGCTTGCAGTCATTGCAACTATGGAAATACAATTTAAGGCAGGTGTTTTATTATTATAAACTTAGACTTAAGAAATAGTTTAAAATAAATTTTAAAAATGAATCCAGCTGAAGCTCAGGATATTGTGATGTAAACAAATATGTTCTGTATTAGTTATTAAAGAATATTTTGTCACTAAGATTTGAGGTTCTATTATCTTACCCATTTAAACATCTAAATTAAAATTTGAATTGCAAATTTATAAAATTGTAATACTAAGCAATGATTAAACTCAAAAGGATATCATAATGGGTATAATTATATAATGATGTCCCTATATAATGCCTTTTTTTTTAGTTCAAATGAATCAGACACATAGATTCAATGCAATCCCTATCAAAGTTGCAGTGTCATTCTTCAAAGAAATAGAGAAGATATTACTGAAATTTGTATGAAACCATAAAAGACTCTAAATAACCAAAGCAAAAAAAGAAACTAGTCCTAGAATTCAAACTATACTATACAACTATTGGAGTCAAAAGAGTGTGGTCTTGAAAAAAATAAACACATAGACCAATGGAAAAGAACGAAGAACCCAGAAATAAAACCACACTTATATGGACAGTTAATCCACAACAAATGAGCTGAGAGCACACAATGGAAACAGGAAAGTTTATTCAATAAATGGTGCTGGAAAAAGTGTACAGTCAAATGCAAAATAATGAAAAAGACTCTACAGCATACACAAACATTCACTCTAAGTAAAGTCTTGGTATATAACTTGAAACCATAAATTTTATGCTACTTTATATCATTAACTTCAGTGATGTCTTTGGAGATGTGAGTACAATGGCAAGGTAAACAAAAGCAAAATTAAACAAATGGAACTATATCAAACTAAAAGTCTTCTGCACACTGAAAGGAATATCATTGAGATGAGAAAACACTCTACTGAATGGAAGAAGATACGTCCAACAAGGGACTACTACCCAAGAACTACAGAGAACTCATACAACACAAGAAAACAACCTAATTAAAAAAAAAAGAGGATTTAACTGAAGAGTCTCTTCTCCAGAGAAGACACACAGATGTCTTCTGTGTGCCAACAGGCACATGAAAAAAGTGCTCATCATCACTTATCACTAGAGAAATGAAAATCAAGACTACAGTAAGATAACTCCCTTAACCTGAGAGAATTGGCCCCATATCACTAAGTCCAGAAACAAGGAAAGTCCAGAAACAAGGGTGTGGAGAAATAGGACCCTTTCTGCATTGTTGTTAGTCTAGTGTAGATTGGTCCATCCTCTAAAAATTAGTATGGATTTTTCTCAAAATATTAAAAATAGATCCTAACATGATCCAGCAATTCTATTCCTAGGTATCTAGTTGAAGAGAAGGGATACATGTACTTCTATGTGCATTGCAGTATCATTTATGTTCCACAAGTTATGGAAATAACCTAAATATCCTAGGACAGATAAAGAAGATGTCCTGTGGATACACAATGAACTGCTGCGCTCAGCTATAATAAAAAAATTGAAATCGTGTCATTTATGACATTTATGACAACTTGGATGACATTGGAGGGGATTATACTAAACCAGACAAATCAGCAGGAGAAAGACAAGTACTGAATGATCTCATCCATATATGGAATATTAAAAATAAATAGACTAAACTGAATCAAAAAGAAAAAAAATCCTAGAAATCAGGCTGTAAACCTGAAGACTACCAGAGAGAAAGAGAGAGAGAGACAGAGAGAGACAGAGAGAGACAGAGAGAGACAGAGAGAGAGACAGAGAGAGAGAGAAGCTGATTGGTGGAGGGGGCCCTGTGGACTGTGGTGGTAAATTACAGGTGCTTTAGTGCTAGATGTGGCGTGGTTCCATACATCTGTACCCCAAATCATACCATGTTGTCGACCAACATTATGTCAGTACAAATAATACAATTACAACACCCAAATAGTGACATCCAGGCAAACTTCAGGTATAAAGTCTTACAAACGTACAAAAATCAACTAGGATGTTTGTTTAGATTAACAAGGGAAAATTTTAAGTTATGTGTGTAGGAAGTGGGGGACATTGTCAGCACTCCTAGAGCAGGCATCCTCTAAAGGAAAGTGGCATTTTCTGGGCTTTCAGAGGGACTAAGTAGAACACATTCTTGTTGAGCCCCGCACTAGGAGCAACACCATTATTAATTATGCAAACATTATTTTTGGATGGGCAAATGAATTTGAGAATGACTCAGCAGGAGATTTCCAAACCAAATACCTCTATCTTTTTATTGAACATGTCCTTTTCAAATATGCTGTGCTGTGACCTGGGGGTTAAACGTTGGAGATCTATAGAAGGGAATTTCCAGCACCGGAATGGCCTCTGAGAAAGTCCCAGTGTTGCCAGGAGCATGGAATCAGCCAGTTCTACCTTTTCCACCCAGTGTTTCATGTGTGGGTTAAATTCAAAATAATGGCCTCCTCTTATTTTCAATAAGCCAAAATCCTGTCATATCCCCTAATCGAAGACTGGAGCTATCTGTCAAAGGGGTGTGTGTGTGTGTGTGTGTGTGTGTGTGTGCGCATGCTCATCTTTATACTTTCCTCTAGATGAGCTTACATGTCCACAGTAAGTTGGAAAGGAGGGGAATTTAAATGTTAAATAAAGATGTAAAGGCTATGGAGGTCTTTTTTTTTTTTTTTTTTTTTTTTTTTTACTAGACTAGTCCCTGCTAAAGTGACAGTTTAGGTCTTTGTTGGAAATGGGGAGGCTCCCAACTACAGTTCCTTTGTGAGCTGGGGGAGGTGAGTCCTCTCACCTATTTTGGAAACTGCTTGCAGATGTGGGGAAACCTCTGAATTGCTCACAACAGGGGTTTTGCAGAGATTTCCTCTGATTTTTTTTCTCTCCCCAATTTCCCACAACCTGTGTTTGTCTAGTGTCTACGAGGCTAACATGTGGTTTACCTCGCCGATCCGGCTGCGAGGTTTTACACACTCTTCTCAGAAGAAGGGAAACAACTGAAGCCCACGGATCCTGAGCAACTCCGGGCACGGGCGCCAGAACTGTCACAGAAAATTTGCTTCCCGAGTATTCCTTCCAACTTCCCTTCCTGCGCCCACGTGAGCCTTAGAGCCAGCCCATCAGCAAGGTCTTAACGTTTCCTGCTGCTGCTGCAATCTGTAACTCGATTTTGGATTATAAAAAAGAATTTTTTTTTTTTTTTGCACTTCTGAGTTCTTAGCAAAACTTTGTTGGTTGGGGGGACTTTGAAAGCCGTCTGGCTCGCAAAGGAGGAGGCTCAGATACTCCTCCAAAAGCTTCACTAAGGTTAGATCGGAGCAAAAACAAAAAAACAAAAAAACAAAAAAACCGCAAAAAACAAAAACAAACCCCAAACAAACAACAACAAAACAATAGAAAAAACAAGACACTCGCTGTTTATTTGGGGGCGGGGGGAGGGGAAAGAGATTTGCAGCTAAGTTATCACGATCCGTCGCGCCACCCCCGGTCTGGCACTCCCCACAGACACGTACATCATCTATTAATTGCTGATCGTGGCCGCAGATACGGAATATATTCATTTTTATCTTGAGCTAAATAGAAAGGGAGTTGTCAGCGCGCTCCTGTCTGTTTGTTTGTGTAAGGCTATCAAAAGAAGTCAGAGAGGAGGCTGTGGCCCGGATCCTGACCCTGATTGTATGAATAAGTAAGCAGGATGCAAGTGATTGGGTTAGATGCTGCGAAGATTTTTTTTTTTTTTTCAAGTTGGGAAAAGGGTCAGAAAGACAGCCTGGGGCGCAAAAGGCAACCCGTGCACCCCCAAATCCTCACACTTCTGCTCTCCTCGCAGTCAGTGGCTTTCGCTGGCTTCTGCGGGCTTTCTAAGGTCTCGCGGCGTAGAAATGCCTCCCCCCCACCCCCTTCCTCGGTCTCCCCTTTCAGTTCAGATGTGCTGATGTGCAGACCGGATTCATCTTCCCGGAGCGGCGGCGGCGGGCGCAGGCGGCGGCAGCGGCTCGCGCTCGGCCGCCGGGTCCTGGCGGCAGCGGCTGGGGCGCGAGGCGGGAGCCGGAGCTCGGGTGGCAGCTGAGCCCGCCGGGCGCCGCTCGCCCAGCCGCGGCCGCGGGAAGTTCGGCCGCCAGAAGGACGACCCGGCCGGGGGCGCGCGCGCCCGCTCCGCGGCAGCCCGGGGTGCCGGCAGCCGCCCCTCCCGCCGGGGGTGGGGGGGAGCAGGGTTTCTCACCTGCCCTCCGCCCACCCGCGGGCCCGTGGCCAACTTCTCCCTGCAACCGGGGGGGAACAGGCACTTCGTGCCCTGTCTCCTGTCCCGCCCGCACCCGCATGTCTCCGGACACCTGAGCGCCCGGTCCCGGCTAGGAACCTCCGGGAGGGGAGCGGAGCGCCGGTCTCCTCGCCCCGCACAGCCGCGCGGCCCGCGGGCGCCTGGCCTCCGGGTCCCGTCCCCTCCTGGCCTCCGAGAGGGCACGAGGATGGGGTTGGCCACGCTTTACCCGCGGATGCTGGTGTGGCTGGTGACCTCAGGGATTGTGCTCCACGGGGAGCGCGTCTGCGCCGGCCTCGATTACGATGACACGGTGGCCGGCAGCGAAGAGGATAAGGCGGAGGCGATAGATTACAAGGACCCGTGCAAAGCCAGTAAGTGCCTCTGCAGGTCGGGCCGGCGGCGCGCGGGGGCCGCGGCGCGGGCGCGCCGGCGGGTGGCGGTGGGAGCTCACCTGTTTCCTTCCTCCCCCCCGCCAGCCCCTCCGCGCCCCTCCTTCTCCTCCCTCCTTCCCCTTCCCTCCCCACCCCCAAGTGGCCGCCGCCGCCGCCGCCGCCGCCGCGGCCCGAGTTGACCGGAGTTCTGAGCTAGCGGGATCGGACGCCAGTCGCCGGTCCCCCCAGGCTGGGAAAGGCGTCCTGGAGCGCCGCTCCCCCGGCCCCCGCCCCCGGCAGACAGAACCGGGCCCCGAACGCCGCTGGCCGCGGGGGCTTTAAATACCGACACTCCACGGGCTTGGCCTCTGGAGGGGACACCTCCTCTTTGTTCCAGGGCGCGGCTCCCCCGGCGCTCGCCTGAGACCGAGCGGCCCCCAAAGGTGGGTGGGGATGGAGTCTTCCTCCGGACACCTTTGCGCCCTCTTTTGCCGGGGATTTCAAGCCTGGCTTCCAGGCGAGGAGGGGAGGGGCGCCCTGGGAAGCGCTCGAGGAGTTTCTAATGCTTTTTGCCCAGTTACAAGAAATCTTCGTTTAAAAACAAACCAACAAACACCAAGGTGCTGCCCCATGGAAACTTGTGTCTTCTCACTGCGCCCACCCGGGGACCTGCAGCCGGGCCAGCGGGGCGGACGCTCAGCTGCTCCAGCCCCGGCCCCCCGAGCGCCCCGGACCTTCCCCTCCCCCGCGCGCATCCTGCGCCCGAGCGCTTCTCCCGCGGTCGGGGATCCCCGCGGCCAGTGCTGGCGCCGGTGGCCACGTGAGCGCAGCACCCCCGGGCACCCGCGCCCGCCCCAGCTCCCGCGGGGGTCCTGGTCCTTGGGCAGGGGTCCTGGTCCTTGGCGCTGCTGAATGGAAGTTGAGGTCGCTCGAATGCGGTGTGCGCTCACGACTCCCCTGGGAAGGAAGCTTAGGAGGGTTGAGGGGGCCGATTTGTTATTGTTTGTAAGAGGAAGGCACGTTCTGTCCCATCTTCAGAGGTGTGGGCTTTGGCGAGGCAGAGAGGAAGGGAGTAGGCCAAAACTGCCTCTCCAGATTCGTGTGGGATTGATTGACCTGCGGCTGGGATTTCTGAGCTTCCTTGGCTAGGTAAGCCTTATTCAACCTCTTGGGCCTGAAGGCAGAGAGAGGTGCCCAGCTGAAGGAAAATGCTGGGAACTTCCCTTGTTCCGGTGCAACTTTGATGATCCATGGTTGTAACAAGGAGAATACGGAGCTGTGTTTGGTGTTGGATCAACAATTTCTTCCCCTCTTTATCCCGTTTAATGCTCAACCAATGTGCCCTGAGCCACCCCCTGATGAACTGGGTGACAAGTGACCAGCACAGCAAGCATTCAGCGCTAGGAAACTCTATAAACATTTTGTATTGAGAAGTTTGTTTAGAAAAGTGTTCGTAACTGCGTAAAAAACCGTGTTCTCTCTTATTCTAGATAAGGTCTTGGAAACCATCTATTTGAAAGCTGAGTGGTGTGAGAGTTTCAACTAGTTATCAGCTCAGGCCAACCAGGACGTATGTACCCACTGTTGAAGTTCAGGAAAGTAAATGGGAGTTTTTGATTCAAAAGAGAGTGTGTTTCTGCCTTTTAGAAATGATTAGCTTTAAATGAGTCTATTATCTGAAGTATCAAAAATTAGCTACTCCATTTTCAGCAGTTATATTGTTTTAGGCATAGCTTGTGTTAAAAATTATACAGAATTAATGGTTCTGGGAACATAAGTGACCTTTTTACTATTTAAAACGCTTTCAATTTCCAAGTTTAAGTAATTGCACCTTGTGTATTGAAACACGTCTCAAACAAAAATGCTTATTTTCCACAGCAAATAATCATCTACGGCAAGAAAAATATCTTTGATTAATTTGTTTTCCTTCAATACTGGTTTACCATTGCATATAGCCATTTGACTTTACACAACAACAAAAACAACTTTAAATAGATTATTATTCTTATTTCTTCCACTCTTTGAGTACAAGAGGCCTACCAGTGTGTGACTACGTGTGCACTTGTGTAGTAAAAGAAATAAAAATGGTCCAGAAGGAAAACTGAGATGTATGTCCAAAATCTGAGATCACTTTTTAAATTATTGACTCTGCCCATTTAATTTAGTGAAATGAAAGGCTTTAATTTACCATCTTGGCTAAAGAGTGGCAAAATCTTTGTGCCCCCCCTTTTGGCACTATATGAGACAAAGTTGTAATAACAGGAAAAAAGTTAAATTGTACATTGAAATCCCAAGCAAGAGTCAGAAAAAGGTCGCTAAAATAAAAATGAGGAGGATAGATAATCTCAACGATGACTACTGACTGGGTTAAAATAAGAGAGGGTGCTTTCTGGGTACTGGGGCACCTCTTCCAAAGGGCTGGGAGTAGAGGTAGGGGTGGGAGGCTAGCCACTGAAATAAAGTTCCCTCAATGATATTCTCTATCAGGGGTCCTAATATTCCTCATCCATGTAGTGACTTAATATCATAACAATTAACATGACTAAGTTTTCAAAGCACTTTGAATATATTATTTCTGCTCAACACAACCCAACATGGTGGAATTTATTAATCTTCCCATGATGCAGACAGGAAAAGAGATGTGCTGTTCAGGTTCCTCTGTGATGATTACCCAGAACTCAATTCTAAGTCCCCCTTCTGCAAAGTCTTTGTGAAAAGATTACTCTTCATTCTTCACTGGCCTTTTGGAGGTCTTCCTCAAACTCTAGAAACTCATCCAAGTTGGCCTGGAGTGTAGATTAATAAAAATATAGCTACTTTCATATCTGATGAATGAAATGACTAACAACATAGTTTTTTCTTTTCCAAGCCCAGAGTATCTAGTCCTTAAGGACAGAGGTTATAAGTGCTTCTGAATAATTACCACAGGATGAATTACCAATGCTAGGTATCCAGTTGTTCTTAATACTGTCTATAAGTTATTAATCTTAATCTTCATCCTTCATCTACTGATTTCTATTCTAACCAAGATCAAATATTATACAAGGAGAATAATCTTAATTGTAATACAAAAAATTGTGCCTCCTGTATTGTGACTCACAATGTACTTTATATGCCAATCAGAACTTGATTTCAGGTTCATGAAGTGATAGAGGGATTTAAACTGAAAGGAGCTGAATAAGGGCAGCACGATTGCAGACACATTTATATGGCCAAATCCTTTTGGACAGAATATAGGTAATTAATCTCTCAATATAAATAGACATGCAGATGCAGGTAACACAAAGGGATGTCTGACTTTTTTTAGTGCAGCATGTGGGCATCTGAATTTGCAATCAGATTTCTCTTACTCTTTCTGAATCTGAAGGGTCCACAGGGACTTTGGAAGCTGATGCTGCAGAAAGTTTTTCCAGAACAGAGACCAAGGTGTTCTGTTCGTTGTTGTACTATATCAGAGGTGTTAATCTGAGCATTAATATCTGTCTAGAACCTGGAAAGTTAAGCTCTCAGATTTGTCTAGTGATTACCTGGGGAAGCAAAAGACCTAATAAACCTACTCTGTATTCACAAATAACCCTCTCCCTTCCTTTCCCATTCCTTTTCTCCTCCTCTTCTTTCCTTCCTCTCTGCCTCACCTCCTTCCTCTTTTGTATTTAAGGTGATATCTAAGAAGGAGATTGAAGAATTGCATATTTTGAATGATAGGTAGATGCTGATCCATCTGACGAAGTTAAGTAGTTGAACAGTGGGATCTGCCTTATCCCCTCTTAGACAAGTGTGAACATTCTGTAAAAGGACTTTCTACTTTGAATTTTCTGAGTTAAATGACTCCTTTGCTTGGAAAAAATCCAAGATCCATTAAAGGTCAGTGACTTGCAAGGTTAGCTGTGCTTTAGAGAGGCATTGTGAGCCTGCTTATATAGAAATAGGCTTTTGGCATCCTAAAGAAACCAAGGAATGTTTTCTTCTTTTTTTTTTATAACCAGTATTTTAGTATATTCATTCTTGGAATAATTTTCATAAATTTGTAATTTCTTGGTAAGATCCTATCATTCCTTTGGTCCTCAGTGTACTTTCTGACTTTATGGAGAACCTCTCAGATTAAACCCTTAATCTTAGAATTTGATGTGTAACCCTATCTACTTTATTCCACCATACTCTTATCTATCCAGACATCTATTTCTTGGTTGGTACCTTTCTAGATTGCTAAACCCTTATATTTAAAGTGCATTTCATAGAGTTATTTCTCTCAACCGGTCTCTTCTGGTTTTATTTTCAATTCTCAGATCTTGATAATTTCCCCCCCTTTTGCCTCTAGTGTCAATTCAAAAGTGGCCAAAAAATAGCTTTTGTAAAAGGGATGAGTGAATGTAAGTATTTCCTACACTTGAATTATATTCTTCTTTTGCCAATAGAAGTATTTTAGCTTGAGTCTGTTTTTGGCTCATATGACAGTTGCTGTTACTAGGTATGAATGATAGGTTTCTTTTTTTCATAAATGTAGTCCCTCAAACTAAGCCAGTCCTGACTCTCCTTTTCATTGGTTTGCTTACATATAGTAGGATCTATGTGAGATCTTAAAATTTTTTGTCTCTGAAAATGGTAGTATCATTTGCAAGTTCAAAATTGAACTGGATTTCCCCCTCTCAGGGATTTCAACAATTCCTAGAATCCCATGGTTTCTCTCCAGCCCCACTTTTTCTGTTGAGGCCTCTTTTACTCATGGTGAATCAGTTAATTCTGTAAGAACTTATTGAAGACTTTCTGAGAAAGTTAATGCATAATTCTCAGCTTTTCCTTTGCCCCCATGATGGCTCATTTTCTTACATATGTCTAGATATACCATGCACAGTTTATCTATAGAAGCTATATTATGTCTCCCATTATACCTGTATTGAATCCTATTTTGGGGGGCAACTTTCCCTGATTTAAAACTTAAACCACTTGCCTGTAGTTACCACTGTGTTCCTTGTAGACTTAGAGAATATTAATCACAGTAATAATCCCTTAGTCATTGAAAGAGGAAAACCCTTAATTTTTTTCTAGATCTCAATTAGTGTCAAGTGCTAGTGATTTACAACCATTAATTATTATTTTTTTTCATTTTAGAGTATTACCTCTTGTTTCTAGTAGCATCTTAGGCTCTCTTCTTCAAATATTTTAAACTGGGGCCCAACTAAGCTTTCTTAAGTGTTTAGAAAAGACGGTGGCAAATAATCTATTTAAAATGAGGCCTTGCACATCCTGCTGAGACCATCTGGTGTCTGGGGAAGTGGGGGAAGGGGGCGCAGGAAGGGCCCCCTGCAGCACTGAGCCCACAGCCCCTAGGCCTGAACTAGACTAGGGCTCAGGTGCCTGGCAGATTTCCTGGGGACACAGGATTTCATCAACTGCAGGAATGTTGAGGCAGCTCCTCTCTCTCACAGTCCAAGATTTAGAATTCATTGCGTAGACTTACCCTTCCTCAGTTAAAGACTGGAGAGGCCTCTCCCCAACCCTGGTGACATTAGAATGACTTAGCAATACGACTTTGCGGCTCATTTCATCATTTATCTATGGAATAATGATGCTGGTGAGGAACATTAAAAAGAGGTCTTTTTGCTTTTTAATAGCCTCAAAGCTAAGGACTGCATGATAAAGAATTGTTCTTTCCCAGAAAGCAGGAGGGAGGAGGGAATCTCTTGCTTATTTATTTAGTTGTTACCATTGTCAGCTCCAACCATGAACTATTGACTATTCGATCTTGAGACATTTGTGGGCTAGGAAATGGAATGCTGGTTTGCCAGATCCTTGCAAAATGTGTGCTAATCCTGTCAAGCTGTTCTAAACAGCTCAGCTATACATTTGTATTAAGAAGTATTGCAATTTAGATGTTAATTGAAGTCCAGAAAATGAATGGAGGAGGCATTTGCCTTACTCAGCTCTTCTGCTATTAACATTGATCCTTTAAAGCAAAATATTTGCTATTAACCATATTAAATGCAAAATAACTCTTTCCAGTGCTAATAGTTACAAAAAGTTGATACCATACATGAAATAATTCCAAATACACTGTCTTTTTCAAATAAAATGACTTTATGTATTATTATACTATGCAAAGTATTTACCTCAATGTCTAAAATATACTTTTCAGCAGTTTTTAACAGGCTGGATCCTTTTACAAGTGAGGGAAGTCACTAGAGAGATGGACACAAACCATGATTTACAGTCAGTACCTCATGTCTTCTTTTGCAATTGAACTTCCTGTTGGTGACATTTAATTTATGTGATGGTAGAGGTAGAGCTGAGGGGTGGAAGGGTGGGACAGTTTCTTCATTTCTTATATTACTTATCTATGTTAAGCTAATAGTACATGGATTTGTACACAGGGACATCTGGAATAACCTCTAGCCTGATTACTCATGGCAGTTTCTTTGACATTCCCTTTGACTGTGTGTGGATTGCAAGTGTTTATTCCTATCATCTTGGTTCCTGTGCAGCTCTAGAACCCAGTTTGGCATTTTTCAGTGGACTGACCATTCTGATAGGCTCTAACTTCATTCCTCCGCCCTGATCTTGCTCACCCACATATGCCTAGTATTTAAGGGTTGAAGGCATTATGTGTTTTGGACTTAGGTTGTAGCATTATCACAAAAATTGTATTGTTTGGAAGTTAAAACCTTTAAAATACATTGGGAAAAAAATAACATGCACCATTAAAAACCAGCCAAATGGAAAACTTTCCAAAGAATGAATTCTTGGACTCCTTGCTTCTCCTATCTAAGAATGGTTGTCAGGATGTATGTCATAACAGCATCATTCACATTTTTTACTTTAACAACTTTAAATGGTCTCCTGTCTTCACCTTATTCTCATCAATCAGCATTAAGGAGGAAATGGAGATTTAGAAAGATGCAGTGGCAAGCCTGTTGCAAGAGGTGGTAAGTGATGAGAACTTGAACTCAGGATCCAGATGCCATTCTCCTGCTCGAACACGCTATACAGAATCTGAGACCGGAACAGATGTTAGTGCAAATATTAAGCCATGCAAAGACAGACTATTAAAGGGATGGTGCTGTGCCATGCCATGGACTCCCATGTATGATTTTCTGTAGGGCAAACACACCTTGCTTTCAATATTCTTGCATTTTATAAACCAATATATACTATATTGTAGTATGAGATGGAAACTTTTGATGATGTCGAATATAGGTCCCTACTCTTTTTCCAAGAGTATTTCCTGATTGTGGAGAGTCCCACAATGAAATGCCCCGATGATGTACAAAGCATGCAACCAATTTTAATTGAATTAGAGAAAAAAACCTAGTGCTAAATGTGGTAGAGACGTGATTTGCCTGTTGCCCAGTATATGAAATGTGAAAGCAGGCCTTCCCTACTGACTGGGGCAGGAATGGAGTTGGACGTGCCCTCTTCTTGGCTCAGACTCTGCCATTTTGTGTGGTACCTGTTAAATGCTTTGACACGTTAGAATTCGTGATTATGAGTCTGGGAAGAGTGTGAAGAACATCCTTTCAAATGCATAAGACTGAGGAAAGTGGTTTACAGTGTATACTATGTATGTAAATGATGTGTGAATGTCTTTGAGAAAACAAATATGCTGTGAGAAGATACTTAAATAACTTTATGTGTTTTAATTCTAACTTGTCTAAAAGCCCTAAGGTCAAATGCTTGAAAGCTTTTAGGGATCCTAGTGTTAACTAAACTTATCAAAGCTCCAATCTAACTTCCTAAGTGTAAGAAGCTTGGTACATTCAGGGCAGAGTTTTACAATTTCATTGAAAGATATAAGTTACTGTTAGCAAATTACTTTGTTTTCTAGGAGGAAGAGTTCCTGCTTATACTTATTCTCTATCAAATGGTTAAGGAAAAATCTGATAAGCTAGGCTTCCCTTTTTTGCCTCCTTTTCTCAGCCCCAAAGAAAGAACAAATAAGTTCTGAGAGGAGAGAGTCATATCTGGACCTCCCTGCACTGTGGCCCTCAGGCAATAACAAGGGGAGGGATGATTGGAATTTGTCATCTGTAAAGCATAAGGAAAGTAATGGCCTAAATCAGAGACCTTGTGTTGGCTTATGTTTCTATGAAGAGACTTATAGGCAGATTACTGGGTGAGCTAAGAGTCAAGCCATTGTGGAAAGATGCTATTGGTCATAGTATATGTACAACTGTTGTGTCCCAGGATGAAAATGTTGACAATAAAAACAGATCTCTAGCATGTGTAATGGAGCTGGGTTGGAAGAATGAAGACTGTCTGCTTCAGAGACAAATGTTGTATCAGACATCCTATTTCTGCATTGAATTGCAGCTGTACTTAAGTATTTTAAGGTAAACTGTGATAGCATGAGAATTTGAACCTAGAACTTATGAAATTTCTTTCTTGTCCACCTTTTCTTCTTCCTTCTCCTCCTGGTCCTTGTTTTGATATATATTTGGAAATTGGACTTGACTTCAGAATTTATCGTTTAAGATTCCAGGAAAGCAGAATAATATATCAATTCTAACCTTGAGCTTTGGAGTGAGAGGCACTGGAGTTCTAACTCTGGACCCACTAGCAATAGTGGCTTTTGACAAGTGATTTAATCCATTAATCTTCATTTTAAAAAATATATAAAATAGATATTATGATTTTCATGGTGTTATCATAGGAATTAAACATAAAATAAAAATCATTTTCTCTGGCACACAGTAAACACTATCATTTTATTCATAGTAAAGTGAATATATGAAAGGTAGAGGATTTTAAAAATTGTTTCTACTTGTTTTGGGGAGGATGATCTTTATAAAAATATTTGAGATAAATGTCTTTTTTTTCTCACTTTATCATGGCATTGCATTCATAGCTCAAGTTCTCTACAGCTTGCAATTGAGAGGATAAATTCCCTTAATAAATCTTCTTGCTTGGAGCAATAAAAAAATCTTTTTTTGGAACCTCTGATTTGGAACAATCAGAGGTAACTAATATAAACATCTTCTATGTGCTGTTCTCTTGGCTGTTTGCTCAAATGCACGATACACTGAAAATATATTGATAATTTTTAATTCACATTGACTAATGTGTGAATAGAATCTTGGCTGTATAGTCTTTCAGTAATTTCTGGTTCAGATTTTATTTGCCATCTGGATTAACTTGAAGAGCTTACATTCTTGCAATCATATGTTTACACAGAGCTAAGTTTAAGCACATGGCTCTAAGTTACAATATTCACAAATTTTCAGACCTCTATTGAACACTTACTGTGAATGGAACTTGGATTTACCCTTGAGATTACAGAATATGAAATATGATATAATGTCTGACATGGTGCAGTCTCAACTTTACCATTTGCAGGTAGATGAGCAAAGTAAGAAGTAACAAAACACAAGTTTGTATTTTGTAGAGCAAATGCATATTTTAAAATCCTTTGAGTTGCTCATAATTCTTGACATTTGTGGTTGCAGTCCCTCACTTTGCTGCTCTCCAGGAGTATGTTGATTATACTTGGACTTTTTGTTCAGCTACTTTAAAATCAACTCTTTTTTGTCTCACTGTTTAGATTTAGATTGGAATTGACTGAATCCAAGGGTCAATTTAAACAGAATGATTTTTATGCTTTTGTGCCTTCCAATCCATGATGAACATGGGTCAGGTCTGCATTTGTTTGGTTTATCTTTAATTAACTTAATAGATTTTTAATATTTTTGTCTGTAAAGGTTATTTTCTGTGAGTTTTGATAGGTTTATTAATATATATTTCTTATTTTTTGATGATATAAATATACCATTTTTAAAACCTTTCCTTTAAGTCATTTGCTGCTGTTTGCAGAAGTATTATGATGTTTATTTTATTCAACAGTTTTGCCAATTTATCAGTGATTTAAATAGTTTATTATATGTTTTTACATAGGCAATCAAGTGATCTGCAGTAAACATGTAGTTTTGTTTCTTTGCTTGCAGTCCTTCTGCTTTTAATTTAGTTACTTTTTCTTACCTTACTATACTGAGAATTTTCCAGCATTGTGTGGAAGTGATGACAGAAGGCTAACTTACTCAGCCCCCAATTTTAAAGAGAATGCTTTCTGTTACCTATTGATAATGTTATTTGGCATCTTAAAAGTCTTTAAAAAAAAAGAAATCTTTTTTCAGATTAAGGGATATTTAAAATAGGTGTCCTATTTTATCTTTTACTGTTCTGTATTTGATTATTGATTAATTATTATTATTAATTATTGATTTACTCATATTAACTCACTGTGCATTCCTGGGATGAGCCCAATTTGACCTTAATCTATTATGCCTTTTACATCCTTGGCTTCATTTTGTTGACGTTTAGTTTGGAATATTTATTTCTGTGGTCATTAGTTCAACTGGCCTGAATTTTTTTCTTCCACTGCTTTTATTGGGTTTTAGTGTTAAAATTATGTTAGCCATCTAAATGCTCTGGAATAATTTGTGAAATGTTGGAGCTATTTGCTTCTTGAATGGATGTGAAAGGACATCTCTTGGCCTCCACTGGGTGACCAGGAGCACAGTCCACCCCTCACCCTTGGTGTCTGCATCTGTAGATTGTTGGATCTGTTAGCTGTGGTGTCTGGCTCACACTGGGTCCATCTGTACCAAACATGGACAGACTTGGTTTTTGTCATTATTCTTTCAACAGTACAGAATAATAACTATTTATGTAGGATGTACGTTATATTGGGAATTATAAACAATTTAAGGATGATTTAACCTATGTGGAAAAATGTGCATCGGTACTTAAGAATCATAGGATATTGTTTCTCTTGTTGGTCCTGAAACCAACCTGAAACCAACAACCGTACTAACGGTTCAGGACAAGTTTGAATTCTCTGCTTGAATGTATTGGGCTACCATGGTGATAGCAATTTAGAATGCAAATCTTTTTTGGGGATGATTTTTGCTTGTGAGGTTTCAGAGAATATTTACTTTTCTTCCCCTTACTTAGTTTCAAACTCCTAGAAAATCGGTATTTCTATAGTGACCTAGAGTGGCATGAGTTTAATTTTTATTCTTTTTTATACTCAGAAGTCTCAGATTTGAGAGTCCTAGATTTTTTTTTGGGGGGTGGTGGTTTATTCTACACTTTTCAGTGTGGGTAAGTTCTGGGCTGTGTCTTCCATCCTGCTTGGTAACAAAATCCAATAGTCATGTCAACCAAGTGTGGCAAATGCCCTCAGTTGAAAGCTGACTGTAGTCTTCTGGTGCTCTTTCAGGGTTACCTCCCCTTATTCATCCATAAATATTGTTTTTCTCATTCTCTCATAAGCTCAGAAGATAAGTTAAAGAAATTATTTAGCACCTTTAGTTATGCAGGAACTCAGCCCCATATGTGGCCCTTCTCAATCTTCAGAAAGGACGTTAGATGTAAAACAGAACTTTAAAATGTTAAAAATCATCAGGGAAATCTGGGCACAGTGGCACGTGCCTGTAAGCGGCAGGGTCTGGGGATGGCTGTTTGAGTGCAGCCGGGGGCAACACAGCGAGATCTAGTCCCGAAAAAATAGCTGGGCGTGGTGGCGCACACCTGTAATCCTAGCTACCTGGGAAGCTGAGGCTGGGGATTGCTTGAGTCCGTGGTACTCCGGGCAATGTGAGTCTGGGGTTCCATGGGCAAAAATATGAGACCCTGTCTCAAAACAAAATAAAAAATCATCAGGGAATTTCCATATAGAGATTGAAAATAATGATTATGAAATCACTTTATTTAAGAACTCATCTATCATTATGTATTAAATATAGCCATAACATTTTGATGAATGTGTATGTTATGTTTAATTTGTTTTTCATGGGAGTTTCACAACTATCAAGTCACCTTTTATTTTAGCTGACTTTTTAGGATATCCATTCAGTCCTAGGTATGCACAAGACTCCCAAAGTTTCATGAATTATTTGTGAAGACTTCATTATAAATGTAAAACATTTTATGCCCTTCACCATAAAGAATCTGATTCGAATTTCATGGGGTAAGAACATCCATATGTAACTCAAACTAAGAGTTGTGATTTGCAAGTGAAAGACAGTTTGAAGGAAGCTGTACAAGTTACCTACATTGACTTGCTGCCTGCAGGCAGATTTGATTACTATTTAACCTTGTAAAAAGAATTAGGTTCATACTTCACTAAACTTTCCAGTGAGGTAGATTAGGAATGCCTTTGTGTACTTTTTGATATTTAATGCATTTTGCTTTATTGATTTTGTCAAAATAGAAAAGCATCTCACTATCATTCTAATTTAAAAAAAAACCCATGAATGAGGTTTTTCTTTTCTTTTTTTTTTTTAGACTAGTTCTTGCTATTTTCGCTTGTGGAACCGCAGACTCAAATTGCTTGGGGTACTACAGATTCAAGCAATCCCCAGGCTCAGCGTCCCAGGAACTGGGATTACAGGCGTGCGCCACCTTGCCCAGCTGTATTTTTTGGAACTAGGTCTCACAACGTGACCCCGGCGGGACTCGAACCGTGATCCCTGACCATGGCTTTCTAGGTTGTCGCTTACAGGCATGCGTCAACATGCCTGGCCGAGGTTTTTATTTTCTTTATTTATAAGAGGAATTTCTATAACCTCTTCTCGTATAATTAATCAAGCTTTTAATAATAAAACTTTAACTTCTGTTGACATTTATAGTGATTCAAAAATTTCCTGTTGCACCTTTCAGCTACAAGACCTCAAGGAAACCTAGTTCCTTAATTTGTATAAATGTAGGTCTAAGTGTACTTTTAGAGCCTTAAACTCTTCTTTGTGCTATAAAGCAATTCTGAAGTTCTAAGCAATCACAAGTGTCATGTTTACTCTATCCTGGAACAGATTATGCAAATTGTGTTAATGACTTGAGAACAAGAATGGAAGAGAATTATAAAGGTCACTCACTGCCTCACAGTATCATTCACAGAAGCATACGGTTCCCTGATAATATGACATTAATGATTCGAGTTAAGCATTGCTCTCTCTATGCCTCTTTTCTTTAAAACTCAAATACTCTTTGCTGGGTTAATATTAAATCATGAACATGAAAATCATTAACATGAAGGATAAGCCAGTTTCATAAATGTACTGGAATTATAGAAAATAAGAGAGAAAGCAACTCTGAGGATAACCCTAGCCTACTTCATAGCTTGGCTTTTGGGCTTGCCCATAGTTTGGGTACCCCAGTGACAATCCAGCTCTTTAAACTCTTGCATTCCTTATATTGCTACTTCTCTCTGCATTATGCTCAGTCATTCTGAGTTAGTTTTGATCTAGGATGTATTTACAGAGATTTTTCTTTTCTGAAGATATTATTCTGCTCTCACTTTCAGAGATATCATCTTCAAGATGGTAATAATTTCCCTTAGCTCCATTCTTGTCATAACCAAGCCATCACCATTTCCAGCTTTACATTTCACGCTTTCCTCTTTCATGCAGAAAGCTGGAAAAAATGTTTATCCTTGAGTGTGATATAGTTGTGCAATATAGCACTAGTCTGCAGTGCAAAGGAGTGATTAATGTCAATCATAGCTAAAACTCAACATAATGATGCTGATTTAAAAAAAAAAAAAAGACAGTCATCTCCCATTGTGGTTACCTGGAGCAGGGAATCCTCCAGGAAGAGTTATAAAAAGAGATTTCAAGAGTCTTTGAACAGTTTTTTGCAAAATCAAAAAATCATTTTGATTTGGAATATGGTTTCACGAATCTATGCAAAATGAATCCGATTGTACACTTCAAATAGAATGGTTTGTTGTAATTACAATTGAAATGAGTAAAACTATTAAAGTTGGAATTATATTTAATATAACTTTGAATGAATATTTTTTGTCTTTAGAAGACTCTTGTTCATTTTAAATTTTTTTCTCTGCCCTGGCTTGTTGGTATTCTCCGTATTTGCTGT
This sequence comes from Uropsilus gracilis, assembly GCA_004024945.1. Taxonomy (NCBI): domain Eukaryota; kingdom Metazoa; phylum Chordata; class Mammalia; order Eulipotyphla; family Talpidae; genus Uropsilus; species Uropsilus gracilis. The sequence goes on from PVHY01007150.1 coordinate 52,120, forward strand.
GGCTTTCATACTCCTGGATATTCTTATTTCCTGAACCTTTTACCCACCACCCCTGTTCTCTCCCTGTGACACACTCTATTTGTGACTCCCTCCCTCTCTAGGGGTGAATACACATATACACTTGCTTTTATAGAGGTGAAACTTGGAGGTGGACATAGAAAAATTAAGAATAATAAATACTGGGATGATTATTTGGGAACTGAAGTTAGGAGAGGATATCTGTGTTTTGGCTCCCTGTCTGTTCTTTCAAAACAACATCAATTGCTTTTCTTATTCCTTCTTCAGTCGATCACCAATGAGAGAAGTGTATAGGAAGGTGATACCGTCATTATATTATAGGAAGACTTTGCTTGTCTTTCTAGAGTCGGAACGCCACAGTTCATTTCTAGGATAGAGATAGTTTTCTAAACACTGTAGTTTTGGAGTCAGTAAAGTACCAATATGTCTTTGTAAATAAAAGTTTCATAAAAGAAAAATGTTTGAACCACAACCATGCCCATTCTTTTCATGTTGCCTCTGGCAACCTCCACGCTACAATTGCAGAACTGCATTGTTGCAACCACTGAAATTAGTATGGACCTCCAACAAGCCTAAATTTTTTATTCCTTAGCCCTTTAAGGAAATGTTGGCTGACCCCAACATGTATTACAATTAATAATAGCAAACACCCAATGCTTGCTATATGCTGGGTTTTAATATATTGAGTAAAAATATTAATAGTAATATCTTAAAAAAAACAAACATGATGCTGATGATGCTAGAAAAACTATTTGCCCAAAGAAAACAAAACACAGAGTGGCTAAGTGATTTCTCTTAAGTCACAGATTTAGTGGGAAGACCGGGTTGAAACAAAGGTGTCTTGATGCTAGTTTAGGTTTTTAACATTTATCTCTTACAGTTGCCCTAGCTGAAATGCAGAACTGGAAAAAAAAAGTGTAGCACATAAAACACATAGTGAATTTATGGTGGACAGCCAATTGATTTGGGTAACGAAGAAGGAATTATCTGAATTACAACCAAGAAGATAAGAGATATTTAATTAGTTTTATATTAATTATTGCTGTTTCTTCAGGCTTAACCAAGAAAAAAAATAATTCTGTGACTAGTCAGGTTTTTAAATTTAGTTTTATTCACCCTTTGTAATTGCCTCTTTGAGTTATATCTGTATCTCATTATAGCAATGGTAGAGGGTAATAGATGCAGGCTCTCTTCTCAGCTTCTCTCTATCTCTGTTTTGTCTTTTCTTAATTTGAAGGGGGCATTCAGTGTCCTATCCATGAAACCATCCCTTGAAGGAATCAAAGTCATTGCCAAAGTTTCATTTTCATAACTTTGAGTTTTTGTAAACCTGTTTTGTATTTTCTGCATCTTTGTAGTGGAGAAACCAGTAAGCATTTATTTTGGTAATTGTTTGCAACTAAAACATGTGAAATAAAACAGGCTCAAGAGATTCTGACAGCTTGCTTATTTTTCTTTAAACTCTTTGAGTTTCTGACACAGTGATCTCAAAAAGTATAAGTTATGAATAACATGCCACTTGGTGACTTTCTCCTTATGAAGATTGTACTTATGGCCACAATTTGGCATGAACTCATATTTAAGGGTATGTCATCATTATGTTTTCATTAAAAGTCCATCATGTTACACTTCATCCATTTTTGGACTCAAGACATATGTGCTTTTCCTTTTAGGGCCACAATATTATTTCTTCAATAGGTGAAGCATGAGTTTTATTCATTATGAGATGTTAAAGCAACCTCTGTTCACTGTACCCAAATAGTCACATCAGATATAAAAAGTGCACATTTTCTTGTACTAGACACCTATAGAATATGTGAGTAATTGAACATTTTGTAGGGCATCCTGTTCTACAAAAAACGTATAGTCTGTTTAATAGTGATAGTATAACTATACTGATGACTGTAATAAAAAATGCAGAGTATGGTCTTCACATTAGAGCCTTTATAAACTTATGATAAGTTAAACAGAATTGCAGTATTAATTGTACTATATAAGTTGGTGCAAAATTAATAAATATTAATAGCAAATAGCACTATAGGATTGTAAAGATACTCTTCCTAGTTTATCTTGGAAATGCTTAACAAAAAAAGTATGAACTGACTTTTAAATTGATAGGCAGTGTCAGAGTATAATGAATATTAAATATTTTTGTAGCACTTGTTTTTTTTTTTTTTCAAAGTGCTTTCATCTATCAAATCTGACTTTACAACATCTTAAAAGAACAAGTGGTATCTCATTTTGGAGCTAATTTGAGACTATAAGATATTACATGGCTCACTTTGTACACAACTGCTAAGTGTAAGAAGTGGGATGTGAACCCAGGTCCATCGCCTCTGAATCTCTCATGATTTGTATTGTTTCACTTTAAAGAGAAAAATGGAAAGCACTAAGCAAGTTTCATTGGGCCTCAAATTCAGGCAAAGGAGGTTGGGAATAGGCCTAGAGACAGAAAGTATCTAAATTCTGAAGCTCCTTAAATACCTGGAATAGATTTCAAGGAAGAGCATTTTTTTCAAAAGAGGCTGAGCAGACCATTGCAATAGTATAGGCCAGACATCATACCAGAAACCAGGCTATTACTGATGAGGGAGAGGAAGTGTGGAGACTCTGGATACATTTTGAAGATAGAATTGATTGGTATATAGGAGGGAACAGGAAAAGCAAGAGGGAAAGGAGATGAAAAAGAGTTCCAGAGTTTAAAGTTGAGCTATTGGTAGAGTAAAATAAAAAAGCATGGTTTAATGAAATGGGGAACACAGAGATGACAGAAGAGATTTGAGAAGTCACCTATACATACATATGGTCATATCAAATAAGTAATTTGTCACATGAGTTTAGAGTTCAGGAGAACATAGGTTAAAGACAGGAACTCAGAACTCATCAAAACGTGAATGGTCTTTAGTGATGAGGTCATATGATGTTGCCAGAGAATGACTGTAGATAATGAGATCTAGATCTTTGCATCATTTTGGATTCCTTTTTACTTTTTGGCATTAAAGTGACACTGGTTGGTATGCAACATTGTATATGATTAGAGGTATAGGATCCCCCTTTCAGTATTGTTACATCACACCCAGCATCAGAGCATCCCTAATCCCCCACCATAGTCATATGCGCCTTTCCTACTTGATTTTCTCCTCTCCTCTCCTGCTCTGAAAGCCTCAGTTCTATAGCCAGTTTTCTAGCATTTGTTATTTTGAATTTTTGAAGGTGGGGAGTGTCCAATAAGGAGCTCAATGTCAATGCCATTTAGAAATTTAGAAGACTGAAATAAAGCCATCAAGTGTGGGAAAAACCATAAAGGTATATTGAAAGGTAGTTGTAGCTTCAAGAGATCTTTTTGAGACCATGCTGTGGGTCTAATGGTATATTAAGCATTGAGTGATTCAAAATAAGTCTATCATAAAACACAACAGTGATTAAACACTTTTATTTATTGAGTGAAGCAATGTTTATTTAATAATCACAACAACAGAGAATTAACTATGAGTCATTATCCTTGTTTTTGACATGAAGAAGCAGAGACCAGAGAAGGTGAGTGAATAGTTTGTGGTTTTGATTGTTTGGTGTCTTTTTAATATGCATGTATTCCTCTTTTCAGCTTCATCAAAAAATTAAAATGAGAGAAAAACTGAGTCAAATTTCTGTTAAGCAATTACTGGATTTTAGTAGAAAGATATGTGTAGCCAGTTGATCTCCATGTCTAAGTTTTTCTATTAAATTAAGATTGGCTAGAGTCTCTCCAACTAACTCAACTCCAGTTACCTGGGATCATATGGACAATCACAAATTTCAAGAGGTGGGCTCCTTTCTTCCATAATAACTGAAGTACCCTGGTGTGTTTTACTACTGAAACTGTAATGTGCTTCAGTAGTGCTTCACTATTCAGTGAATATTCTGTTGCCTACCAAGTAGAACTTTCATACTGACCAATACATTATTTCAAATAACAGAATCAATCGTCTGAAAGAATTTCCCTTAGAACTAATTATCTGAGGGCCTTGGGGCTTATCAAGCCTGACTGACATACCCACCACCACACAGCAGCAAAACAATGAAAGTCAACCTGAGTCCTCAGCCTGAAATCCTCCTTTCTAAACACATCTGATCCTTCAGTCTTTGGGGGGGATAAATTGTTAGGGAGCAGGGAAAGTGATGATTTAGTTTAGCTTACAAATGGGGCAAACCATAGTCAGCTTGATTTTTTTTCATTGGCCCTCACTTTTGAGCACCTTTCAAGTTCACTAAGTTGACTGCATTTGACTTCTGCTGCACATGGCATAAAGCCATCTCACATTCTTCTGTCATTGAACACACTGCCCAGATTTCATCTTTCTGAAACCCAAATGTCTTAAAATTGATAGGTCTTTGTTTCATGTGACTGTATTCTTTTTTTTTTCTAGAGAAAAATTGAGACCAAAGGTGTTATTAAAAGCGATACTGTCTCTGAATCTAAGAAAACCAGACCGTTGGCAGCTCTATGACCTTCTCTAACAGTGGAGGGTCCAAGCTGCACTTCCTGACCACCTTTGGGCCTTCTTGCTCACTGACATCTCCAGCCTGAGTCTCTGACTTCCATTTCTGTGCTAGTTCTTAGACAGGAAGCCCCCCTGGCTCTTACCCACTTCTTGGCTGCCTCCTAATTCTCATGCCAAACTCATTAGTTTGTCTGCTGATCTGGTTTCCCCATCAGTTTCTGCAACCTTTGCGAACAGTCCTCAAACCTGTCAGAGCATTGGAATCACCTGGAGACAGTTTTTAAGTGACAGAGTCTGAAGTACAAATCAGATGTGCAAAACTATTTGCTTAAATCAGGACCTGAAATTATATACAGAGAAGAGCGTTTTCAGTATAGCAGAACCAGGGCTTTTTGTCCAAGTGTCTTCTTTACCTGAAGCAGGTACCCATATTTTGCTTGTGGCTCAACAGTCCGATTCTACACCAACTATGAGAAGTTAAGGGATTAGAGGTCGTTCTGCCATCACACTTTTCTGAGAAGCTTATCATTCAGCGTTAAAACAAGAATGTCTTCTTAACTCAAGAAAAGTGTGTGTGTGCTTGCTTATATGTGTAGTTTATACGAGCACATTGTAGTTAATTACCTGTAGGATGATATTTCCCATAGAAGTTTTCATTTTGCCATATAATGAAAAAGAAACTTTTAGTTTTAGTTTTCCATTTCTTTTCTTCTTAATTAAATATAAGACACTATGCATTGGCATATACTTGCAAATATTTAAAATGTTCATTCTGTCACTTGAACTGTGAAGTGACTACATGTTTATTGCAAGAATTTTAGAAAAAAAGGGATTTCAACTAATTCCCCAATGGATAGTTTTCCTATTTGATAAGCAAATCCTATTGATTTTTTGTTTCACCTTTAGTATGTGATGAGTTTGTTATGATGAAGAGTCAGTAAAATAAATTTGTGTTAATTCATTTAGGAATATTTAGTAAATGTCTACTAAATACCAAAATCACACTATGCATTAGAGACAAACAGTGTAAGACCTGTTTGTCAATAGGGCTATTATCTGAATTTATTTTATTATTGTGTGAAAAAAGAGTCTTTTCTGAGTCAAGCATTTTTGTTCCATACCTCTTCTTCAGCACATGCAGATTACTTTCTGAACTGTGGCTTAATGATAAAGAGTTGCTTAAGCAAATCAAATGATACATCTTTTATTCACCTGAAAAATTCCAGGCACAGCTGATCCTGCTGAGGTAGGGAAGTGTCGCTGAGAATTTCTTAAGACTGAGTTCCAAAACAGAGACCCACATTACAGAACCTTCTCTCCTGCATCTTATTCTTAATTTGCAGTTGTGCAAAATAGCAGTGTCTCATAGTAGCTACTTAAACTGAGGAACTGTGAGACACTTATATTTTAGTTTGCCATTATTTATGGCACACAATAGGGATGTTCCCAAACTAAAAGTTAGTGCAGTAAATCTGTATAATCCTCTTGTTCTTCACCTTCTTTAGCTGCTTACAGCACCAGCGAGGAATGATGTTTAAACTCTTTTCAGGAATGTATATTTTTAATAGTCATTACTTTCACTAGGTGGTATTTTCTGTTTTGCTTTCATCTTTTGCCATGTATAATGTTTTGTTTTTTCCACTGCTAACCCAGGGAATAATAAGGTTTACTGAAAAGCTTACATTTGTGCAGATTTGGAGAAAGTTTAATCTTACTCACTTTCCCTTCTATATTTTTTCTCCTTTTTAAAAGTAAACATCTTTATGATATGTATTTTTATAGAATAAAAATTAGATAGATATCTTGTAATAAATGTAGACCATAAGCATTTCTGTGCAATACAGTGTGTACTGGTGTTCAAATCCATAGAGTAAATGACCAGGAAAGTTACTGAAAGTTTTTTGCCCAAAGCAGTGTTACCCGGGGAGTCTGGCTGATTTCTCAGCTGACTTTCTGGGCAGCAACAGGACAGCAAGCATGGATAATGACTGTGGCCTCATGAAGAACCATGGAAGGTCTGAGGTCCTGGCACACAGCTCTTGCAGGCTCCTTACAGCCTATGGGTCAGTCTGCCAGTTTCGCAGACACTGGCAAAGGGGTCTGTTTCAGAGACAAACACCTTTGTTATGCCTAGCACAGCAAACACGAAGTGAGAGTTCTTCATGCACCTGGGTCCCCTTGGAGGTGCTGTGGAGTGGGTATTCTGATGGATGCCATGAATCCAGACGGTTCGCATTACAACTGAGGACCCCCAGAGTTTAGGGGAACTCCTTTATAGTGGACTGCAAGCAGCCTGTCTAAACGTTACTCCCAAAGAGTTGTGATTTATGGTGCTTAGCAAAATAATCTATTTGCCTAGGCTGCTGTTAAAAACATTTCTTGAAAAGGTAGTTTAGAATAAAGATCATCAGTACTGCTCTTAAAATGTGCTTTCAAGAGAATTATCTCCAGATGGTCCTGTGTAAACATTCCTGGTAGACTTCCCCAGCCCCACCCCTCCACCCTAGTCTTCTAATCCTCCTTTACCTGGGAGTGTATTTTCTTGTATCATCTTTATCAAGGACAATATTAATGATTAACAGCCAGGCTAAATCACAGGTAACTAAAATCACAGTGTACAGGCACCAGCGCATCTCAGCTTAGCTCAACTCATGTTCTGTTTCTTACTCATGTACTTTCTCTAAAGTGACAGGGAATGTAACAGTAAATGTTACTATTATGTGAGACTAGCCCAAACTATGATTTCCACTTAGAGAAGATGATTTGAGGGAAAAAAAAAGTGTCAGAGAAATAATACTGTTCGTATAAGACTGTGCAACTATTGAGAACAGGATGGCATCTCCTACAGTTGGAGTGAAATCTTGTGGTTAATATGACTGGTGATCTGATGGACCACAGGCTTATGACTTTCCTTGCCAGGTATGTACTTGTCTAGAAAAAGTATTCCTTTTGAAGTGAATTGAGTGTTAACCATTTATATGGTTGAGGTCATGAATGTTCTTTAGTCATCTCTCCCTTATATTACCAGCTGGAAAACTGAGGTCCATGAAAGCTGGGACACTGGTCCACAGTTCCCAGAGGGAGGAGCATAGCTGAGGTCTCCTGCTTTCCAAGAGGGTATTTGTTGACTCAGCCCTATTGACAAAAAGCTAGCAAGCCAATAACAGAACTGAAGCATACAGCAAAAGGGGGGGGGGAGGCAGTAAAGGTTAAAGGGAAGGATGGGCAGAAAGGATCATGGTGATGATTCATGGGTGACATGGTGGTGGGAGAACTTTGGGGGTATACACATTGCTGTAAGAATGTACATAATCAATAAAGAGTTAAAAGAAAAATTTTTATAAAGTGCACATGATGTTAAGAGCAGGTGAAAGAGAAGGCAGGAGAGAGAGCGAGAGAGAGAGTGCACTTAATCTCAGCAGAAATTGTAATTTTTCTTTGTGTAGAAAGCACCACTTGTCACTGTAAATACCTGGCTGAGTTAGTCTTGCGTCTGGGGACTAGCTAGAATGCACAAAGGTGCAGTTCAGCTTCTGACTAGAGCTTGGCCCTAGTGTAGAAGAATATTAATTGCCGTTCAAAATCACTTTCAAAAGATGACTATCTGCGATGCGAATGCAGGATTGCCTTAAGCATAATAAACAAACTATTAAACGAATTATAATTTACCAGGGAGACTTTCAAGCATTGAGAAATTGGCCTTGTTTCGTGTTGGTGAAAGGCAGAGAGCGTCAGAGTGGTTTAACTACTTTCATCTGTGGTCAGAGGCCTTGGCCGATTGCGCTGAAGGGGATCAAAAGAGAGAATTTGTGGGGATGATTTTTTTCCCTTTTGAGAAGCCCAGGCTCGTGGAGGCAGAGCAGAGGAACCACTCCAAGGCTTTTCTCTCACTTATTTCTGACAAAGTTTGTCTGCTTTTACCTGCTTCACTTGGTTTCTGTGGTTTAGGAAACAAGCTCTGTAAAGTGCCAATATAATTTCTATCTTGATAGGTGTTGGGGCACATGCATTTATTGAAACTAAGTGCTTTATTATATTTGAATTTCATGTGAAAAACAGAAAGCAGTTGCTGAACAGAGTTATAGAATGCTCAAGTTATTTTTAGGGTAGCAGGGGTTGTTAGTGTCAGGGAATTGCATGGCAATACAACCAAAATTAGATAGGTTGAGGGATAGCTATGGGATGGATATGTGATGAAGCAAATGTACTAACATGTTAATGGTAGAATGGAGCTGGAATGTAGAGACACTTCCCATATGTCTGATAAATTTTGTTATAAATTATTTGGGGGATGTCACCATTATAGTTTAATTCTCTCATTTTTGTAAGAGAGGACAGGGAGTAAGATCCAGGGAGAATAAGATTAAGTCATTGACAGAGCAGGAACTAGATCCCAAAACAGATTCTATGATTTGTCTTTACATTCAAATTTGAGTATTTGCCCTAAGACTTCTGTATGTGTACCGTGCGCTAACCGATTGCACCACTGGAGCTCCTGCCCTAAGACTTCTGTATGTGAATTTCAGAAAAATTATGCACACTCTGAAAGAGGAAAAAAGACATTCTGCAAGATCATTAAAACTCATGTCAGGAGGATGTCTTGCCCTCTCTTTTTTTGGGTTGCATTTTAATGCTAGTAGCACTGAGGTAATTTTTATGTTTCTTGTGGTTTGATACATTAAAATTGATTGTGCCTTTATGTGTTTATATGTTCTATGATATTTCTGGGCCAACTTTCCATTCTGTTTTCTATTCACATATAAGTAAATGCATAAAATATTTTCCCCACAATGTACTGAATTCAAAGTATAGAAGTGAAGGCAATGACTTTAGAAAAGGTACATGAACTTTGCAAAGCTTGCCAAGTTGCCTTTTCTGGCAGAAAAGTGACTTTGCTTCTGGTATTTGCTGACATAAGGTACAATAAAGGACCACCCCCAAAAGACATGTCATTTATTTTGTATCCTTCTAGAACATTTAGGGGCTAAGAATCTCTGGAGTTAAGACTGCCTTTGGTTTGAATTCTGGTTGTGATATTTCTAAGTGCAAGACCATGGGGAATTTGTTCAAATTATCTGAGTTTTATACTTGATTGGGGCTAATAATAGTACTCTATAGTGCATAGTATAAAATAATAAAACCTACTCTTACAACTTTTATTAATGGTAACCTTGAATTTTTCTAGCCCATGACATAGTTACAACATTTTATATTTACACATTATTTTATTTATTCTGCTTTTTTATTTAGAGTTGACATTTAGTTTCACAAAAAAATTGTGCTTCTAAATATTTATAGGGTTTACATCACCATTTGTGCTTCCAACGAAGCACGTACGCTGTAATTCTTACAGTTGTTTACCTAGAAGCATGAGTCACCTATAAGCACTTTTTAGTTAAGATTGGGCTTATTTATTCCCTAACTCTGTTGTCCTCTTAAATGACTCAGTTTTCTTTCTCAGACTACTTTGTGTTGATTACTACTTTTCAGTTTCCTCCCTAAAAGTACAAAATGTAAGAATTGTACACACAACTTGTATTTATCAAAATGTACTATTAACTATAAAATTCCAAAAGAATAAGATAGAAATTCGTGTATTATTTAATGTAAAGAATATTGCAGTATAAAGATTTTTTTTATTTAAGTAGATAAAGATATTGTTATTAGTTGGCTGTACAATTTCAGACTAATGAAAATGTTAGCTGGTACTAAGTAAATACATTTATCCTCCCCAGCTTATACATGCATGTAAGATATTAATGTATCATTTGAAGGAGAAAAAGATAGCCAAGGCTTTATTTTCTATAGTTCAGTAGTTATGTAATGTTTTCTTTATCATTTGGAACTCGTTGTCCTTGTAATGTAATAGTTCATGGTTTCCAAGAATGGTGAAATGAGTTTATGGTACAGAATCATAGAATTTGGAGGTTTGAAAGCTTTGGGATCATCTGAAATTATAGATTCATGGTTTTGAATTCTTGTTGCACATTTGAATTATTTCAAGGATCTAAAACAAAAAAAATAACCAAGGCTTACTTGTTCCAAGTTGCATTAAATTAGAATCTTGGGTGAGCACGGTGGTGCATGCCTTTAATCGCAGCCTATGAAGCAAGCAAGACTGGGAATCGCTTGAGACTAGCGAGACCTAGTCTCAAAAAATAGCTGCGTGTAATGGTGCATGCCTGTAATCCCAGCTACCTGGGAGGCTGGGGATTGCTTGAGTCTGTGGTACCCTGGTTGCCTGGACAAAATAGCAAGACCTAATCTCAAATAAACAACAGCCAAAACAAACAAATAAATAAATAAATAAGTAAGAATCTCTGTGAATAGGACTTGAATAGTCTAGTTTTCAAAAACTCTTCTGGTGATTCAGTCATGTTAGTGTTAGCACCATACACCTGGGAGTCTTTGGGGCAACATTTAGAAATGAAAAGGAACTCCTCTAGACCAGCAGAAGTCGTAGATTCAGAAATGAAACCAAATCTTGGTCTCCTCATAAACCAGTGGTTTTTCCATTGTCCCACACTGCCTTCTTTTGGTTACTCTTGTCTGTGTTTTTCATTTTGTGTGGTCCCAAGGATACCTGGAATAGAGCTAGAATAGATAGTCAAGTCTTGTTTTGGTGAGTGAGTCAGAAGGATAGCCTGTATTTGTGTTCCCTAAGATACTGGCTGGTGAGTGGAGACCTCATCAGAGTCCCCCTGACCCCCATGTTGGGGGGGATGCATTAGTCTGATCTACACTGGACTTGTCACTGGCTGCTCTATAAGTAGAGTCCTCTGTAGCAAAAAGAAGACACAGTGGTACTTAGAGTTGGCTACTCTACATTTTATGCATTATGCATTAATTAGATTATATTCTACTTTATTCAGAAATAATGTAATGTAAATGCTTCAAGGCTAGTTTCAGCTATAGGACATATACTAAGTTTATTTTAAAGATGGCTAGACCAAATAAAAATAGCTATCTTCTATAATTAAAGCTCATATAAAAAATTTCCCTCATTTTCAGATAGTTTTACCCTTGCTTATTTATAGGCAATAATATAATACATATACTATCTACAACTTATTTTCCTTGCATTCCAGAATTCTTTTATTATTAAGTTGTGCTATCCTATTTTCATGAAAGGCTAACTTCAAATGAATGGCTATATGAAAAAAATGTGTTCATAACCCTTTTACGATATACCTTTGGACATATCATAGGACAGCCTGTTTCTGGCTTTCATCACCATTTCTGCTGTGGTGGGGTAATGATAATGTTGTAGTCTCAGGTGGTGTGTGGCCAAAGATGGATGCAGTATAGTGCCTCTTGAAGGCCTTGTTTAAAACACTCACTCTGGGATACTACTGTGCTTCTTTACTTCCAGACTGACCACTGCTCTATGCAGTGTTGGGGCAATGTCTGGGCTGCCCGAGCCCTTGAAGTTCAAGAAGAAGCACCTGGACTTCTCATGATGGGAGGTCAGAGTCAATGTAAGTGACTTCCGAATTTTGGGGGCTAAATTTTTTAGTGATTTAGATCTGCAGAAAGTCAGTCATGTAGGTGACTACTTTTAGTGTGTTTTTATGTCATCATCATACCTCCAAATATTGCCATGAACCTTTAGTACCACTTGATGAGATAGATTGTACAAAGATATAACATGCTCATTTTTTTTGTTTCCTTAGGATTATCCATCAATATTTTTAATATTGTGAAAATATTAATTTGAAAACTAGCATCAATTATAGCATAGAGAAGTTACAAAACCTAACCTAATTTGAAATTGTCTTGTGCTTTAAAGCTGTGCAGAGCTCTTTGTCAGACATAAATGCATATGTGGGGAAAGGTGAAAAATTCTATCTTTAAGTTTGTTTTAATCTATAGCTTCAGTGTCATTGTTGAGTATCATTGCTCAACAAAGCTTTGTTTCTTTTCAATGATGTTACTTCGTGAATTCCAACCAAAGGCCCAGTAAATTGCACCTGAATATCCTTGATGTGTGTTCAAGTGAACACTAGAAATAGTAGGAATAATGTTCACTTGGTACTAAATTCTAGGAACCCGGAGCTAGATTTTTCTACAGGGAAAATTAATAAAGTTGTGATAAGATGCTTGTATTTAGCTGTAACTTTTGTTATGAACAGAGATAAGAGGAGTGATGGAAGAATGGAAAACATTTTTATCCCATTCCATCAAGTTTTACTTTCTTTAAATCCTTAGGCTCAAAAATCTCTTTTTAAGTAGTTCTACCTTTTTATAACTTATATAGTAATGACATTTGAAGATGATGAGAAGATAAGTTTTCTTATACTTATTAACTCTAGAACTGTTCTGTAAAATTATACCTTGATTATTATAGAAGAGAAAATATATAAAGTCCTATCATAAGTATTCAAATGAGTTTTAATATTTCTAGCTAGTGGCTTGGATCTAAAACTGATAAAAAGATTTAAAATTAATGTCTTGTGTATTGTTATTTTTCTTCATTGAATCCATCCTCTTACATATTGGATAAGTGAGTACTGGAAAGAGCATGGCTCACAGAACAGAAAGCCCCAGACTTACCCCAAATCCCTATTCCCCCATGTTCTTGTGTCCTATAAATTCTCTGAGCTCTGGAATTGAGGATTTACCCTACCTGCCCTCCAAGGTTGTGAGGAAGGACCTAGTGTGGTTAAGTGAATATACTTTGTAGGAAATTTATTAATTGCATGGGCACATTCAATGAGCATTTCTGTGAGTTGTATCCCCAAAGTCGTAGTTTCCAAAAGTAGAAAGCATTTACAGTAATCTGCATATTTTATCCAGTTACTTAGAGAAGTTTATCTTCCTTATATCTCATATGAAAATATAGAGACAAACTCTGATTTATAGTGAGCTCAAATCCATGGAATAACAAACAAGCAGCTTTAGTGACTAAGGCATATCCTGGATCAGATGCTTATGGACATCTCTGCCCTTTCTTTCTCTCCCATCTCTCATTTCTCCTGCTCTCATCTCTTCCATTTTCCACTGTTTCTTCTCCCCTCCCCTACTTTCCAAGGTTGGTAAAAGTTTCCTCTTTGTCGTTTGGTCTTAAGTTTTCCAACTTTCCGAGCCTCTTCTTTATGACTATTCTATCACTTAGACATCCTGGCAGGTTTTATAGAAAACTTTTTGACATCTCTCCCTTGCTGTTATTTAGTAAGAGGGGATAAAGTTCTTAGCTGCTGAACCAGAAAAAGCAGAGCAGGCTGTGCTGACAGGTGTGTGGCGCTATGCTTCAGCTGAGACTGTGCTGTGGCTTGACTGTCTAGCTGTGTCTGTCACAATTATTTACAATTACAAGAGATCGAACCATACCGCATATTTAGAATGAAAACTCAGAGGAGTGCAGAAACAGACCAGTAATGTCTGAAGAGGAAAACCAACAGAGCTTGAGAAGTAGTGCATGGAAACCTGAATTGCATTAAGAGGCTAGCAAAGGTGAAGTTTTAGGTTGGAGAGGAGAAGAAGGAAGCTGTTGGGGAGAGAGGAGGAGAAAGACAGCTGATTATCTCAGGGTTGCTGAGGCTTGTCAGGACTGGTTTGGGGCTCTGTACTCAGGCACAGTGCACACCAAGTGATTTAAGCCAAGAACACTGGGAAGGGAGAAAAAGCCAAGAACGAATGGCTAGCAAGAGGTAAGGAACTCATTTATCTTGGCGTCTATCGTCTAAACATTATAAACTCAAGAGGAGGATCTGTTTTTGAAACTATTTAAACATATTAGCATCAAATACTTGTTGTGATTCTGTGTTACTGCTTGTTTGTTTTTGAAACTTGTGGTTGAAAGAGCTGTGCAAAGCTCAATGCTTGCGTGAACATCATTCTCTAAGTACCCCGAGGCAGAAAAGCAGGGTTGTCTCTTCTCCATTGTTCTCTTTCCTTCACTTCTTTATTTATAACCATCCTTTTCCTCCCCACTTTTCTTCCCACATCTCTTAATTCTCCCATTCCTCCCACTCCAAGGTTTTAGAATGATTTCTTTAGATGTACAAGCCCTCACTTGATAGTGGGGCATCTCAGAAGGATTTTGCCTTAAGCCTATCCATCGTAAGTGCAATCAATCATCAGTTCAAAGGATTGTCACATGTCACATTGAATTCTCAAACTTTCCCTGCTTCTGAAGAGACAGATATTGATAAAAGCATAAACATGTAAAAGCAGAGCATTGCTTCAGTAACATGAACTTCTGCTGAACGTCATCTTGGTGTTTTCAATTTCATTATGAGTAATACCAGAAATTTCTACATGATCTTTAGACAGAGTCTCCTCTTCCCCGAGAATCACCATCTGATACACACTCTGGTTCAGAGAGGATGGGCCCTTAGTCATAGAGAGCTGTTTCTTTGCTGGGTCATCTACACTTGAGAGCTCCCCAGCTGCTATGGTATGAATCTGTCTCTCAGGGAGAGATATCACTAACTAGCTTCTACTTGTCTTTGGGTAAATTACAAACAACTGCCCTCTCTAAACAGAAGAATTGCCACAGCGGGCTCTTCCTTTCAGGCAAGGCTTGGTACAGAGGTGGAGTTGGGCTTGCACAGGCCCACTGCCACCCTGGGAAACATGTCCAGTAGCCCTGCCTCCAAACCGCAGACCCAAGGGAAAACTGGGAAATTTTCCCTAAAATAATACCTCAAGTCCCCCAAATACAGCAGTTTCCCCCCCACTCTTGGTAATCAGTGACTATTAATTTTCAGAATTATAGATTATCAACATTTTGCCAATATTCAAAATTTTAAGTAAAATTATAATCCTAGCCATGATAGTAATTATTAGAAATGTGAATATAAGATTCCTTTGCTATTTACCAAGGCTTTGGGGGTAGGAAATAACTGATCTAAATGAAAGATTAAATTTTGAATACTATCATGGGTCAGAGTTAGTGGAAATAATTATGATTAGCCTGTCTTCATAGCTTCTCAGATAAAGTGGAAACTTTTGGGGTGGGGGAGATAGTTAGCGAGCGAGCGAGCGAGCGAGAGATGTGTTTTTTAAGATATGCATTCAAGGGCCAGGCACCGTGGTGCATGTCTTTAACCCCAGCCTAGGAAGGAAGATCAAGACTAGGAATCGCTTGAGTTCACGGGTTTGAGATCCGCCCGGGGCAACATAGTGAGACCTAGTCCCAAAATAATAGCTGGGCGTGGTGGTGTGTGCCTGTAATCACAGCTACCTGGAAGGCTGAGGCTGGGGATCGCTTGAGTTTGTGGTACCCCAGGCAACACCTAGGCGAGACCTAGCCCCCCCCAAAAAAAGATATGAATTCACATATTTTTAAGATATTACTGAGGAGACAGTAAGAAGGATGGCAAAGGTTTTTAAGTAAAAACTTCATACTTGAAGTTGTGACTTTGCTCATAAATGTATCTAGAAATATGAAATTCCCACAAGAACTGGCATTTGGCAGTAGCATGAAGCAGTTTGCTCTAATCTGCTAGTGAAAGGGCTTATCTGTTGGGAACAGGAAGAACTTAGGGGAAGCATCCTGGGCTGAGGTCTGGGCAGGGGCCCCCCATCTGTCTCAGCCAGCAGAAAGCAGAGGGGTGAGTCTTGGTGATGAACACAATCCGGTGATGAAATCACCTGAGTTCCAGGGGCCCGCCTTTTTGCTGTGTTCATGGCTACTGGCCTTTGTGACGTGTGTTGTGAGTTGGAGGAGACAACAGCCACCCAGCCATGTCATGCCAGAGTCAGAAGCTGGAAGCCAGACCCCAAGAGCTCTCAGCCAGCTGGCAGCACAGACCAGCTCTGACATTTCATTAACTTTGCAATAATGGAGCCTCATGTTTATACAACTGAACAATTCCAGTTTTCAATTCATTAAGTCATGATAAAGTTTTATTGCACTAGAAGAATGGAGCATATTATTTTTTAAAAAATAAACCATAGCTTCTTTATCAAAAATGAAAAACAATAGCTCTGGCCATTGACTATTTGTCTTTGATATTATCACTTTGAATTGTGAACTTGCTGTGATGCTTGTATTTTGAATGGAGAGAAGGATTTTCTTGACTGGAGCTAACTTTGAGAAGTTATAAAACAAAGAAAATTCAAGTCTATAAGCTTTTGCTTACCACAGCAAAAGGCATGATTTTTGGAAGATAGATCCTGAAAACAAGTGAATGATGTTTTCTTACTCTTTGACTAGTTTCTGTTTCCTTGGACTCTGTTTGATGGGGATAGTGATATGTGACTCTTATGTTGGATACTGAGGAAGGATCTTGAAGCAAGTTGAAAGTAAGGCCAAAGTAAAAATTATTAAGATTATCTCTAAAACCAGTTACGTGTGTTTACATCCCTTCAGGACTGGAAGTTAATGCTAATTTTTTTCCTGTGTTAGCTGTTGCATTCACAGCCACAGACTAAATGACAACATCTTTGCTTTTAATAAAGTGGATTAATAGAAATGTAAGACGATTAAGACTTTGAGGTTCTGGCTTCTACGCTTAATATAAAGGGTATTGATTTGAAGCCAGTGTGCTGTACATGCTAATCAGCTGCTGCTTTGCCTGCAGTAAAGTAGAAGATTACCTCCCCTGAGAACTGCTGCAGTCTTCATCAGAAGCACTGGGGCCCCCAGGGGAGGCTTGGCCAAGTCTGGAAGCACTTTTGGTCCCTAAGAGGGGAGGAGGTTCTGCTGGCATCTGGTGAGCAGTAGAGAAGAGAGATGGTGTTGAGCCGCCTCCTGGGGAGCACAGCAGAGTCATCAGCCCAGAGTGTCAGTGGTGCTGAGGCTGGCAAAACTCTTCATCTAGGAGCATTGCCACTTTGACTTAAAAAATAACAAGACAAACCTCCCTCCCTCTCTCCCTCCCTCCCTCTCTCCCTCCCTCCCTCCCTCCCTCCCTC
>PVHY01007151.1:0-29390 GCA_004024945.1 Uropsilus gracilis
AGCTACCTGGGAAGCTGAGGCTGGGGATTGCTTGAGTCCGTGGTACCCCGGGCAACGAGAGCCTGCGGTTCCACAGGCAAAAATAGCGAGACCTAGTCTCAAAAAAAAAAATAAATAAATAAAAAATAAAAAATAAAAATAGTATTTTTCAAAAATAGTTTTCAATAAAGTTTTACTAAACTTTCACAAACTAAGCTTTATCTAAGACTTTAGTCTGTCCTGGTTATTTTTCTCCTCCATAGAAGCAGAGAAATTGGAAAGAGTGAGCAATAGAAAAACCATAAGGCAGGTCTTTACTCTCTGCTCATACATTCCAGTGTCACGGTATCACTTGACACTCTATTGTTAGTATGACCTTATAGATGGCCTCGAATGATAGATGTGGCTATTTTAAATTAGCACCTGATGCTAGTTTTTTTTTTTTTTTTGAGGATTAAAAGACATAAAAATGGGGTTCTAAGAATATCTGATTAATGCAGGCTCACAGTACCAGTTGCTACTCTAAAGTAAATGTGTAGTTTACCCACAAGGCTTTTTAGTAGATGAACAACTATAATCAGGATATGCAAAATATTTCTCAGAAATAATTCTTACTACCATTTTACAGTTTTTAATATTAGTGTTTAAATATAAGGAATTCTTTAAAATTTTAGCTTTCAATGTGGTTAAATGTAGATGAAATTCACCATTTTAACCATTTTAAAAGTTTAATATTGTTAAATATACTCATGTTACTGTACAACTAATTTCTAGAACTTTCTCACCTTTCAACTTTTCACTCAATAAACAATGACTTCTTATTTTTCCCTTCTCTACCCCCTGGCAACCATCATTCTACTTTCTGTTTCTATAATCTTGATTATACTCTTGATAATCATGTAAGTGAAATCACACTTGTCTTTTGGTGACTGCTTTATTTCTCTCTGCATAATGTCCATAAGATTCCTCCTTATTGTATTCTGTGGTAGAATTTTCTTCCTTTTTATGACTGAATAATGCTCTAATATATTTATGCTTGTGTGCATATAAATATATATACAGACATTTATTTATCCATTCATGTGTCACTGGGCATTTGGATTACTTCCATTTTTTGGCTCTTGTGAATAATGCTGCTTATGAACATGGGTATACAGATGTCTCTTTGAGAGCCTCCTTTTAATTCTTTTAAATATTTACTTAGAAGTGGAATTTGCTCAAACGTATGGTAATTGTTTTTGATTTTTGAAAAACTGCAATGTTTTTTTATCTAGGAAGTTGGGAATCTTAGTTTCTTATTTTAGTTCAGTAGTAACTTCATTACTGATCTTGATATTTTGGCCCCCTTTTATTCTAGTGTTTAGAAGTTTTGTGCATAAATTTATGCTTTCTCATTTGTATTCTCCTACTGTATTATGGACATCTCTCAACCTCCCTACTTGCCTTCATATCCCAGTCCTACTGAAACCATTAAATCTGCTGTTTTTTCTACTGAAAATGTTAGGAAATCTGAGAAATAAAAAGGTCCAACTAATCATAGAGGATAACTACTAATTAGAGTTTGCAGTTCCACCAGGTCCACCCATATCTCTTTATCTGTAACTTTTTCTTAATTACAACACAACATTCTTCAAAAACTGAGTCTTTTCTTCACTCCCACCTATCTTTTAGTGTCTTTGGCTATACTGAATATGACTCGGTAATTTTCACTATGTACAATATTTACCTTCATCACTGGCTTTCAATCCATTTTCCACAAAGGATGTGACTATATAATACCGAAGTATATATACTATCTCCTCAAATAAACCAGAAACTCCTTGAAAGTAGAGGTTATCTTTCCTTGTACCCCCATTAGACTGGGAGATGATACTTTCCCGTGTGTGCAAGTGTAAAACTTTTAATTTTACCCCATAACTTATGACCTGGTGTTGAACTTCATGTTCTAGGAAATAGTACCATTATTCACCCAGTTTCTCAACCTAAAATCTAGGAATCAAGTTTAATTCCTATCTTTTCTTTAGCTTGGTGTCTAACCTACCAGTTTCATCTACTTTCTAATCTCACTCTCTATTCCATCAGTCTCTGTATTCAAGCCACTCTCAGCTTTTGCTTAGACAACTGCATTTGCCTCATATTTGATTTCTCTGATGATGCCTTTGCTCCCTTTTGACTATTCTCTATATTAGGCAAAAAGACCTTTATAAAACACAGGTGAGATAAACTTAATTCCCTTCTCAGAACCTTTTAATCATCTTCCATCACTTTAAAAATAAATACAGACCAATCTGCCTTCACAACCTCATCTCATGCTACTGTCTTCCCTTCATTCAACCTTATTTCCATGATTCTTTTAACCCACAGGCCTGTCTTGTCCCAGGGCCTCTGTGCATGCTGTTTACTCTCCCAGAAGGGACATAGGAAAGTATTCAACAAATATTGTATCTACTGAGTAAATGAATGGGTCAGAAGCTTCTTGAGGACATAAACTATGCTGAATAGCATTTCCCAAAAAGTAGATATGACACATGAAATAGTACTAAATTAGTAAGCCTGGTGCAGTAGTTCTCTAGTATGTCTCGTATAGTAGTTCTCAACTGAGCCCATTCCTCCCTGCCCCATACAGAGGATATTTGCAGTATCTGAAGATACCACTGGTTGTCACAGGTGACAGTATTCCATTAGCATGTAGTGGGTAGAGACCTGGGACACTGATAAATATCCCATACTGTAGAGGGTAGGATCCACAACACAGAATTATCTGACTCCAAATGTTAATAATACAAGGTAGAAAAAACTTGCTTTAAACTAACACATTTGAATTAGAAGTCAGTTTTAATAGTTCTGGTGGGCTTTCTAAATCTGTCTCATTACCCAAAAAGACTTATTTACTATTACTTAGAAAGTGGGTCCCCTACTCTCCATCCACGGGCCTATTTGTTATTCTGTAAATGCCCCCAAGTCACAAACATATGATTACAGATTTTCTTACTGATGGGTTATCTTACTCCCTCATAATTCTAAAATGATCTCAGTCTTTCCATTTGTTCTTCATGTAATTAAATAATCACTAATTTCCAAAGTTGAAAGCATCCTCATACATTAAGTTAGAAATCTCACTCTTCCCTCTTCTGCCCCTTCAAAGGTTTTTGAATAAACTCCTTTTGATGATAACTAAGATAAATTAGTTAACAAAATAACTTTGGTGATAACTAAAATAGCTCTCCTTGTTAGGGAGACATGAGTTCACTATTAGTTTCAAGAAGATTGGAACTATATATACAGCTTAAAAAAAAAAACACCAAGAATCTATGGGATTTTAAATATATGCACACATGTATATACATTTCAAATAAGTCTATAATAGAAGGTCAGAAGTCTTCACTATGGCAGTGTCCATATTTTCCTGAGACTAATCTACACAGAAAAGATATTTTTCTTCCTTTGAATAAAATGAAACCAAACTGACCAAATTTACCCAGGAAATGACTCGAATAGAGGCTAAAGTATTTGTTAAAGCATTACCTGATTAGTGTCAGTCAGGAAATATTTAAGAAAGTAAGAATATGCTTACTTGGCTTATTTTAAAGTACTTCCTTCTCTGAAGTAGAACAAAAGAACTAAAAATTATACTATAGACATGTGAATTTATGGAGCGTGCTCAGTTGGAGGAAGAACATCAAGGATAAACCTCTGAAGGGTCATGAGTATGAGAACTAATACCTTCAGGGGTCAGCACATTTTTTTTTTTCTGAGACATGAATAGCACAATTTACTGTTAAATGTAAATCACAAAGGCAAAAACTTAGCTTATGATGGAAAAGGTAAGCTTGATAACAAGTACTATATTCATTCTTGTCAAAGCACCTGGGGAATAGTCACTAATTTATCTTTACCATACACTTGATCATTCTTATGAGCTGTGGTAAGATGATTCGTCAAAGAGCGAAGTTTCTGGGAAAATCATCAGGTACCACAAAGAAAAATATAGTTAAGGGATATAACTGCAATAGGCAGCAGTCTAGTGGCCAGCCAAAAATACCTTCTAACCAGAGAACACAAGCAGTTAGCACAGAGGAGTAAGAAAGCTACGTAGTAGAACCAGGAAAACATAGATACCCCATGGGTGTAGCATGGAGAGGTAAGTCTTCTTTCTACATCAACACTGAGATGATATATATACTCACAGACACACACTGTATATACATAAATATATATATATATTATAAAGTATGCAGAACAATGAAAATCACACAGGGAATGTTATCCATTAATAATGTTGACTAGTTTTTAAAAACTGATTATAAAACACCTTTCACATCAATTTTCTTCTGGGCTTCTCAGTAACCTTGTGAGGTGAATTGTAGCATTAGCTCCATTTTGCAGATGAGAAAATTAAGGCTCAGAGAGCTCTTGACTGCGAACAGGCCATGGTTTCTCCATCTCAGCACCATTGACATTTATTGTTGAATAATTCTTTGTTGTGAGGGTTAAGTCTGTGCATTGTACAGTGTTTAATAGCATTTCTGGCCTCTCTGGATGTCTGTAACACTTCCTTTTAGTTGTGACAATAAAAACTATTTTTAGATGTTGCCAAATGTCTCCTGGGTATAAAATCACCCCAGATTTGGAACCAGTGGTCTAAAGAGTAAAGTTTCTCAATATAAATCCTTTTTGTCCCATTATTTGACCTGGAGGACTTGTTTTGGAGGAAAATCCATTACAACTTCCCTAAACTTGATTCGTATAGCCATCCAGCAATATTGTAAAAGGTGACAGATCAAAATGCATTATGGATAGATGGCTATTTAGAGAGAGATTCATGGTTTTGTTCAGTCATTTATCCAGTAAATAAATTCAGCAGTTTCTGGAAAAATGGTTTCAGAGAAATGCCACTATTTTAGCTGAAGTCAGTTTAGAGGGAGGATTTTGGCTTCCTCATAAACTTGAGGGGTGATGAATTCATGTAGATAACAGGCCATGTTACTAGACTGGGAACAGCAGCCTGATGGCCCCTACCACAGACATAGTCCTGGGCTTGCATTCATTGGTCAACTTACTTTGTAAGCCAACCCATTTACAAGCTGACTTGCTGTTTACTTTCACTATTGAGTTAACTATTGCCTTGAAAGTACTGTTTATCTCAGCCCACATGGTAATTGTCTTAAATTTAAAATCAAATCAACAAACTTTTGCATTCCAGTAAGGCTCTTTAGGAGATAAAACAACATAGTTTATATAAAAGATAAATAGCAATCAAGGCAACATGTCTTAGGTGCCAAATGAGTGGTTCAGATAATAAATACTATGGGATAAGAGGCTGGAGATTGCCTTGACCTAAAATTGACAGGGAGAACTTCACGGAGAGAGTTGGTGAACAAGTCTTAAATATAAGTAGAAACAATATAAAATCTTTAAAATGGAATGGGATCCCACCTTGATTAACAAACAACATCCCATGTAGTAAAAAGGTACCTTATAGATGGTGGTTTAAATGCTACCTAATTTCATTGTCTTGAATTATAATATATATATGTGTGTATATATATATGTATGTATGTATATATATATATATAGTAACAGATACAAAATGCAGTTAGAAGTTCATCTATGATGATTGTCTAGAGCTGACAATTATCTAGAGCTCTACCAAGAAAACTTCTCATAAGAGTAAAGGTTGTTTTGGCCACTCTTGGTGCTAAGAGGATTGCTTTCTTTAGACCTCACTTTTTGTTAGCCCTGTATGACAAAGGTGCCCTCTTAGGAAATGGGGCTCAAGTTTGGGAGCTTACTATATGATCTTGGGTATTACACATGCTCAGCAAGGTTGGGAGAGGCATGGTTATCAATAAGAGCTAGAGAGGTGTTTGCCTCTTAAGATACTTTCTTGTTTATTTCACAAATCCCAGCATCCAGCAGACTTTTATAATTTCACATAAAATGAATATACCAGATGTTTGGACCTTGCTGCTGGAGGTGTTGAATGGCAATGATCAAACAAACTGAGGGGGAGGAAGCAGGAAGCACCCAAATCTCCATTTCTAGGGGTTTAGAGGAACCATTTTTTTCTTCCTCCATGTGAAAATATAAACAGTTGCTTTATAAACAGTTGTCACTTTGCAACTTTTAAAGATTCACAGTCTTCCTTTTGTTTACTTTGATGACCTTTGAAATAAGCTGCAACCAAAGCATCAAAAAAAATTTTTTTTCCATCTTTATTTTTCAGAAAGAGCAGTCTCTGTTGCCATAGTGTACTGGAAGCCAGCAGACTTCAGAGTCTGGCTGCAGCCCACGCCCAGGCCTGCAGAGCTGCTAGCTCTGATTCTTAAGTTCCGTTGCTCCAAACCCCCTCAGCTGGTCACCATTTCCACTCTGAAGACCAGCTGCTAACAGCCAATTTTTTGTGGGTCAAACTCTTTTTACAGGGTAAATTTTATAGCTGCTCTAAAATCTGGGAAATGCAAATTAACATCATAACTTTACATTTCCTTTGCCCTTGTTTGCTGAAAGGACAATATTGGATATAGAATTGCAGCTCTTCAGAATGCTATTTTCATCTCCCATCTCTACCCTCAGCGAGTCTCTCCTCTCATCTACTTTCCTAGCCACATTGAGTAGAGATCTGAAAAGTAAAGGAGGTTGACCATGAAGGGACTTTTTGACTTTGCTTTAAACACATATACAGGCCTGCTTTTCTCTACGAAGCAGGCTACAAGCCATTCACATTAGCAATTGCCTTTATCTTCTATACTAGCTACATCTATGCCTGCTTCTCTCGGTAGGAAGCAGGCTACAAGCTGACCATTTACCTTTAACCTTAACTGGATACACCTATCTGCTGTCTGCTTCTCTCTACTAAGAAGGCTGCAGGCAGTTACATTAGCATTTTCACTGATCACCTTTACTATTGATTTGCAAAGGCCAGCCAGCTGCTCCTCTGCTTTCAGCTCCAAAAACTGCAGAGGAAAAACTTAAAAACACAGTTTAAACACTTGTGGGTTCTTTCCACCATCCCCAGCCTTCTCAACCAAAATACCAAACCAATGCAAGACTATCTGTGCAGACTAATTTATTTCTAACAAAGTGATTTGCTAATTATCCTAATAACCACAAAAGAAACGTGTAAGACTCAGATTACTTTAACGTTGTCCAAAACCTTTTTCAGCATTGTCCAAAGTCCTTTTCCAGATTGCCCCAAAATCCTCAGTCTCTCAGTCCTGATCATCTCACCAATGTCAGCCAGTCAGAGTTCTTCTCCACGTGTTTGAAGACATCTTTCTTTGGGGTGCTCCTTTGGCGTGCTCTTCCTTGTCTTCCACACTGCCTTCTCCTTGTCGTCTTCAGGTAGCAGGAACTTCATGGTACTGGACCCAGCCAAGTTCACTTTCTTTTCAGGCCTGACTTTCGCATGGGCTCTTCCAGACACAAGTTAAACTCAGCAAAACAAATTCCAACACAGAATTCAAATCTGCAAACTTCTTAACTGCATTTAGCACACATGCTGCCAGTCTGGGCCAGCCAAAGACTACAGGTCCCCAGGCCCTGGCCAAGTCCACATGGCTCACATCTTTATAAGATGGCTGATTCCCATCTCTCCTCCATTGAATCTCTCTCTCCATATTGGAATCAGAATCCCAATCCTCTCTCTCTGTTTCCACACCCTTTATATACTCTGATTTTCTGCCTTCCAGGAAACCTGTGTCACCTTTCTCCCTCCTGCATCTCCTTGAAGGGAAATTCCAACTAAGGTCATTCTCACATTTCTGCATCTGTCCTTGAAATCTGCATTGTAGATAGAATTGCAGCTCTTCAGAATGCTATTTTTCATCTCCCATCTTCACCCTCAGTGAGTCCCTCCTCTGATCTACTTTCCTAGCCACATTGAGTAGAGATCCGGAAAGTAAAGGAGGCCAGAGGACCTTGGAAAAGTTCTAACATTTCTTTGAAGCTTTGAAAAATTCATTTTCTCTGATTTCCACCTATTTGGTGAAAAATAGCACACAGCCACCTCTCCCAGTAATTAGTATATGTGTTTTCATATTGAGCATAAAACTTAGGAATAACCAATAAGAACATCATTTAGCTTATATTATTTCCAATTTCAAAAATAATGCATCCTTCCATTTTGGTGATAGGACAGTTTTGTAGCTTTCATGTGGTGGTGGTTACCCAAGTCTCACCCCCGCTTCTCTACACAAATGAACACATGTAAGAAATGATGGAGGCCAGGCATGGTGGTGCATGCCTGTAAGCGCCAGCCTATGGAGCGCAGCTGGGACTGGGGATCGCAGTTTGAGTTCCACCTGGGGCAATACAGCGAGACCTAGTTCCAAAAATATAGCTGGGTATTGTGGCACACGCCTGTAATCCCAGCTACTTGGGAAGCTGAGGCTGGGGATTGCTTGAGTCTGTAGTACCCCGGGCATCATGAGTGTGCAGTTCCATGGGCAAAAATAGTGAGACCTAGTCTCAAAAAAAAAAGGAAAGTGAACACAATATGTAGTCTAGTAAACAGTAAAATGCCTATGTTAATTTTCTGGTTTCACTAAAACAGTTACATTAGATGTCACAATTGGGGGGAACTGGGTTAATAATTACTCCAACTTTGCTATATTTATAACTTGCTGTCAGTGTAATTTTGAAATTTTTGCTGTAAAAAATGCTAAATTACAGAAATATGCAATATCACCTGTAAAAATCCTACTTACACTTAATATTAGCATCAATAAAAATGGGATCATACTATTTTTTCAGCTTGCTTTTTCACTTAACAATATATCTTGAAAATATTTTCATGACCATCCATGTAAATCTATAATGTTCTTTTTGAACGACTGTAGCTTGACTAAGTATGAGGTACTTGTAGGAGTATCCCATATATTTTTTTAATTGCTCTAAATTTTCTTGTTAAAATCAGTACTGCTGAAGATTATCCTTGAACATTTATATCTTTGCCCACTCCTGTGTTTCTGTAAGGTAAATTCCTAGAAGTAAGTATTATGAGATTGAAGAAAGTGCATGTTTTCCATTATGATGGCAAGTGTCACGCTTCCACCTTGCAGCTTTATCTAAAACCCATTTGTATAGAATACATTGTATGTGCAACAACATAGCTCTGTTAGTTACTCTCAAAAAATGATGATGAGAGTGTCTATTTTCTTGAATACTTGTCCCTTTTTAAGAACTCTTGTGCAGAACAATAGCTTTCAAAAAAATTTACTATTTTAATTGTATTTCCTTAAACAGTAATGAAATTAAACTAATCTTCATGTGTTTATTGGCTGTTGGTATTTCATCTGTGAATTGCTTGTTTATATTCATTGCTAAATATTTGCATTTCCCAAAGTATGTGCCCAAAGTGCCATGGGATATTTTACATGTGGGGAAGAAACACAGTGATACTTGCCATCTGTGTTATAGTATGTGAACTGCTAACTTTAAGTAACTTACAGTTATCAACATTAGCTTGCCACTAACCTTTTGATGAAGCTGTATCTTTGCAAAGTTGAGTATTTGATAGTTGCTGTGATAAAAAGCAAACACCATGAGAAAATTAACGTCAAACAGGAATAAGGGTGGTAGAGTTCAGTAATTCTAAAGCTTGGGAAGTTATGAAGTTCTGAAACAGGAACACACGTCCCATTAGTAAGTAATTGTGGTTATTAGAGAATGAAATCAAAATACTGTTTCTTTCAACTTATGTGTGTTATCTTTCCAGTTACTATGTTGTTAGGGCATAAATATGTATTAAGTTGTTTGGACCTAACTGCTTAATAAATGAAACCATTAGGTATTTCTCTTGGCCTAGAGGCACCATGAAAAAATTATTGAGATATTAAAGGGTGTTATGAGTAGGGCAAGGTTGTAACTCCCCATCATGTTTCATTCATTTATTTTCATTATGTTACTGATTTGTGAGAATTTTGTTTCCTAGATGAATTGACATATTTTACCCCTAGTTTGCCTTAACTTTTGAAAATTCCTAGTAATTTTTGTCATACAAAAATTTTGCAATTTTATTTTAACATACTTACACATCTCTTTACCTTTGTGACTACTGCTCATTCTTAGAGAGCCTGTTTTTACCCGACTCTTGTAAAAGAATTTCTGTTTTCTTCTAGAATTTTTATAGTTTCTTTTTTTATATTTGATTATTTCTCCATCTGGAATTTATTTCAGTATAAGGCTTAGAGTAGGAATCCAATTATGTTATTTAACAAAGAACTAGTTGGTTATCTTAATGCCATTTACTAAATAAATCACTCTTTTTACTACTGTTTAAATGTCACTTTCACCATCTATTCAGTTTCCATATATAAAATTTCCAGCAAGCATATTTCTGGATCCGATTCTCTTTCTCAGACAGCATGTATAATTTTCTACCTTGAAGTTTACTTATTGATGTACATATTATTTCCCATACTAGATCCTAAACTCTTTATATTGATTTCACCTATACACTTAGCTCTTTTATTTCCCCTCCCATTCTTCTTGCCCTCTATAACTCTTTTTTAGATTTTTGTTGTAGAAAATTTTAAAATACACAGATTTAGACAGCATAATACAATGAATTTTATGTAACTGTCCTTCAGCTAAAGCAATACTGATCCATGACCATTTAGCATCATTTATATATATCAACATCAGTTTCCCTTCTTTGGATTGCTTAAACTTAACTGTCTTGACTGAATTGATTATTTGTATTATTTTTCATTACTAAATTTTGCTATTTCGCAGAGTCCCTCATTGATCTCAGTATTGTATTTAAAGGAACTCAGTAGTTGAAGATATATAGAAAGAATGAATTGTGGAGTATGATAAAGCTCCTCCTAAAGAATTTAAACTGGGATTTATTTGTAATTTTAAAATATGTATACATAATCTTTCAGAAATTTATCTTTGTTCTGAAATTAGGAACTCTTAAGTTAGAACATATATCAGTGTTTATTAAGTTGTACTTCAGCATACAAGCCTTTGTATATATGTTGGGTTATGACTGCATTTGACATCACTTTCTAAACCCAGCTTTCACCTAGCAGTTTGGTTTCCTTGATGTTTTTTCTGGGTAATGGACCTGTATTTTCACTGTAAAATTTGGAGCAACCAGCCAAAGGATATACTTATTCTCTTGTTAAAACTGTATTTCCTCTCACCTTCTTTGTGTGGGGAGGCTGAAGGTGTGACTTTTAACACTCAACTGCTGCTGCAGATAGTTTCTGCTCTTGCCATTCTGCTAGGAGGACATGGTAGAATTCAAAATCAATGTATGCTTGACTTAGTGAGTCCCTTTCTCCACCATACAAAATATATAGCCATAGGCATCAGGAGCTATGAAGACATGGAGACTGGCCTTCCTTCAAAGCTCTGTGTTCCAGGAAAGGAAATTATAGATTGATAACCATGATGACAGGATTTAAAAAGTTCAAAACAAAATAAAATAAATGAAATATTGGGCTCTCAGTAGGAAAAGAGTAAGTCTTCAGGTGGGGGTGGGAGGTAACTGATGAAAGCTGAGGAAGGTTTTATGAACGTAGTGATGTTTAAACTGGGCCTCACAGTGTGAAGGAACTTTCAGGAGGCAGAGGTGGAGGGACATCCTGAACAGAAAAGAGGTTGTAAGTTGTAAGAAATAGGAAATCATCCCGTGGGGCCACCAAATGAACATCAGGTGGAAGAGGCAGGATGTTAAACTGAAAAAGTAGATTGAATCTTTAGGTAGTTAGAAGTCATTGATAGATTTTGAACTTGGGAGTGATACAATCAGGACTTGGCTTTGGGAAAAATAAGTTTTGGAGGTAAAGACCAGTCAGTTGTTGTTTTTATCATCAAGGTGGAAGGTATTTAGGTTCCTGAACTAGGAGAGTGGGAGAGTCAGTGAATCTCCAAGGTCCTGTGAACTTTGTGGTTTTGTACACTTTAGTCCTTAAAGATATTCATGGCCTATTTACTGTGATTCTGTGAGCCTTTCCCTGGCAGAGTCAGCTAGGAAGTAATTACTCTTTATAATCAGAGTCCTTTTCTGGACAGCAACAACTGGACCACACAGCACAGTGTCACCTTGTGGGACTCACTCAGGCCTTTCTAAGGATGTGTTCTCATCTGATAAGCAGGTTGAGGTTTGGGGGAACAACCACTGGAAATGCTTGCTGGCCTGCCCTCCACATGGATCAGATTGGCTGTCTTGTGGATGGCACATGCCCCCTCAGCCCTGTGCTTATAGTGATGACTCGTGTTCTGGTGTCACATGTTACGTCACATGTGATGCCAGAACATGAGTCATCACTGTAAGCAAAAAGTGTGATGCCACACTGACTCTCCAAGGCTGACAACAAGAACTGTCAGTAAGAGGAATAAATTTGTTACCTCTTTGACCAGAGGACAAAGGCAGGTATGAGAGCTGTGCCCTGCACAGTAGAAGTAACACAAGAATCCTGTGGTCTGGTGGGAGATAAGATTAATATGCTGAAGCAGAAAACTATAAAATCCTAAATCATGTTGTTATGATTAGAAATGACATGTAAGTTAGAGAATTATTCTCTCTCTTGCTCTCCCATTGTTTCACCCCCACCCCCACCACATACACACACAAACACAACCTGCCTTTTAATAATTTTTGCTGTATCTGTTTCCCAGCAGTTATATGATTAGACATGTTTCTGTGAATTAGAAAGTTTAGATTCCTCCCTCAGCCATTCCCCTTCCCACTGCCCCCCTTCAGTCTGACTTAAAGCCATAAAATACTTTTGCCTGCCTGCCTTTAGTTCTGTTTGTATGAATTAAGTCGACAGGATAAATATTCACATTCCCAACTACAGGCTGAGACAATGTTTGCCTGTTCTGCTCAGTGAGTCGAGAAAAAAAAGGGGCCTGACATCACCCTATACTGTACATTCCCGGCATAGATCATTTATTTAAGTCCCTGAAAAAATACAGATGTTTTACCAGCCGAAATAAAATCCTGTATAAACACTGAGCTTGGAAAAATGTGGCTCTGACTTAGCTGTGGGGGTTGGAGCAAGGCAGGGAGAAGGCCAGGCAGATACAGAAATGTTATACTTGGCTGAATGTGATGGGAGCACAAATGTTCACCCCCAGTTTGCATGCTGCAAAAGAAGAAAAGAATTTGTGTTTAAGAAAATACACTTAAAAAAGTGGGTAGATTGGTGTATATCCTGAGTTTGGGGGTGTTGGGTTGATTGATTACCTCTTTTTATCTGACCTCTGAAAGAAGCACCTCTTTTCTTTTTGGGGTTGTCCTTTTTCATGGCCTACCTAACCAGTCCTGTTATTGCTGGATCCTGCTGGTTCCTGGAGTTCAGCTGCTGTTGATTTTATAAGGGAGAAAATCACCTGGAAGCCACGCTTGGTGAAGAGGAAAACCCATCTTAGCATTGCATTCCCAAACAACCATAGATCATCTTGATCTTGTCGAACACAAGTCACTATTTTAGTCCAACAGCATAAACCAGACATATTTCACTAGGGCCATGCAGGTTTTTTCAGGGATCTGCCTCAGGACTCTTTTTAGACCTGTGGCATTTATTCAAAGAACATTACATTTTCTCTGTGGAGTCACCTTTAAGATGCAAAGCTGCCCAAATGTACCCCATGCTTTACCCAGATGTTGGGGGCTCCCCTGAGTATCTGTGTAGGGAGGAGAGTGGACAGAGGGTAACCGCTTCCAGTTTCTCTAAACTTTTCTTAGATCCTCATAGTTTCTTTAAGGCTTGCATCTCCAGAGCTCCCTCAACTCCTTCAACCACCCATCTCTGAGTGCAGGGCATGGCTGCCTCACGCGATCTCAGAGCCGGGAGAGTCACGGGTGAATGCTTTTGATTTGTATTTAGCTGTTGTGTATATGCTTCTGGTCTCTTTTTAAGGGTTACAACTATCTTAAGTCAACAAAGCTTTCCCCTGTGTCTTTTGCTTAAGACACCCCTAAGTATACCCTAACCTTTCTCCAAGGGGCATAGTGTATAGAGGTAACCAACTGTCCTGGTTTTATCCCAGTGTTAAAATAGAGCTCCTTTTGACTCTCAAATGAATTCCTTGACATGTGAGTGTGAGGCAAAAAAAAAAATAAAATTACTCTAACAACCAAACTTATTAAACCACCCCTCTCATTCCTTATTATACTCATACTTGTTTGTACTCCCTACCTTAAAGAATGCTGTTTGCTGCTGTCCCCACTCCCCACTCCCATATCTTTCCTAACCCTCAACTCCAGTTCTGAAGCATTGCCAAATACATGCTCTTCATCCCCCAGAATGTCTCTCAAATATATCATTTCCTCTTTGTATCACTGCTGTTGTCCCCTAGATTAGGCTGAGTTGGGGGAGCACAGAATCAGAGACCTACCCGTGCCAGCCAGGTAAGTGCACATAGGGTATGCATATGAATACTTCGCCTTCTTGATGCATCCCTTGTTTTCAAACTTTTGATAGCGATTTAGGTTCAGTAAATATTTTCCTCTTGGTTTTCCATAAGGTAAAAAAAAACAAAGGCATAAGAACAGTGATAAATGACATTATCACTCCACCTTAGTGATGATGAGTAATAGGCAATAGAGGGAACGATGGTGAACCAGAGCATGCATTTCTCATCTATGTGACCAGATGCTCTCCTCAGCCCCAACCAGGAAACTGTTGCTTGCATGAATGCAAACCTCTGATTACCCCATATTCGGACTCTTTTCTATAGAATTTGGAAATTAGGATGATTTTGATTTGAAATCTCCCAGTTTCATATCATAAATCATGAATGACAGTTTAAAAATACTGTCTAGGCTAAATAAAATATCTGCAGTCACTTTTAGGCCCTAGGCTTTTGGTTTCAGATTTGGGTTTCAACCCTTACCACCTCTTGTCTAAGTGTGCCTGGTCAGCCTCCACACTGTCCTTGACCTTGCTTTCCCATTGACAGATCAAATCACACCAGAGGTCTGTGGTGGCACAGAGCAGGGTACTACTCCATCAAACCAGGTTTAGGATCTGTCTCAGTCTGCCCTGACCCCTCTCCAGCAGTGTCTCCCACCTTTCTGTGCACACACCATGTCACACCAGCTACATGCTGACCCCTGAGCATTGGCAATATTTTGACTAATGTACTTTTAGAACAATTTTCAATTTACTGAAAAATTGAGCAAGATAGTAGGGAGTTCCCATATACAGCTTATCCTTGAGCAGTGTAGGGATGAGGGACAACTGATCCCCCTTTTCCACACCGTTGAAAGTTCATGTATGACTTTGGACTCCCCAAAAATTAAATATTGAAGCCTTACTGATAACATGAACTGTCAGTTAATACATATGTTGTATATAATATGTATTATATGCTGCATTCTTCTAGAAAATAAGCTAGAAAAAAGATTGTTATAAAAATCCTTTTTTTGTTTTGTTTTGTTTTGTTTTTTGAGACTAGGTCTCACTATTTTTGCCCGTGGAACTGCAGGTTCACTTTGCCTGGGGTACCACAGACTCAAGCAATCCCCAGCCTCAGCTTCCCAGAGAGCTGGAATTACAGCGCACGCCACCATGCCCCGCTATTTTTTTGGGACTAGGTCTCGCTATGTGCCCCTGGTGGGACTCAAACCGCGATCCCTGGCCCTGGCTGTGGTTTCCTAGGCTGCCGTTTACAGGCTTGTGCCACCATGCCCGGCCTTATTATAAAAATCTTAAAGGAGAGAAAATACATTTAAGTACTGTATTTACCTATAGTTTGAGTTTACATCTTCTGTTTATGAGAAAATCTGAGTGCAAGTAGATCCACTCATTTCAAACCCACATTAATCAAAGGTCAGCTGAACTGCTCTCCTTTCTTCCCTCTCTCAGTTTTCTTACCTATTAATAGCTTGCGTTAGTGTGGTACATTTGTTATAATAAATGAACCAACACTGACACATTAACTAAAGTCCAAATTTTACATTAAGGTTCACTCTTTTTGTTGGCCAGACCAATATTTTAATGCCCCCTTTTTTAAAAAAAATACAGTTTCCTCTGAATTTTAGCAGTCTTCCCCCAATTTTAGCAATATTCTTTTCAAGGGCAAATAGGAATATCACTTTTTCTGCAAAGCCTTCTCTGACTATATTTGGAGCGGGGACTGTAAGTGAAAGAGCAGAGAGCAAAGAGGAGATAGTCTTAAGAAATTATAATGGGGAGAATAAATTATACAGGCTAGAGAGGCAGGGAAAATCAGGTAGGTACAACAACTGTTTCATCAGGTACTTTGTGTGTGCCAAGTATTACACATTCTTTCAAATCTCTCTACAATCCTGCCAGGTACATGATATCATATGCTATTTACTTTGAAGTAGCAGAGGTTAAGCAAGTTACTCAAAGGGATGCGGCCCAAGTCTGTGCTCCTCCTACTCTCTCCCATAGCACTGCCTTCTTACCACTAATCCGGCTTTCCTGCTTTCCCCACCAGATTAGGACCTACTGCAATAGGAGTCTGTGTTACCCAGCTCCATGTGTCCACTCCTGAGGCAGGGTTGACATCTACAGCAGCTCGCCAAAGCCATGGACAGGTGTCCTGAAGGCGGAGCTAATATAGAAAGGAGGCTCAACACTTCGACAGCAGTTCAGCAAATGCTTGTTGAATTCCCACTGTGCACTGGACTTGGTGGAGGGTGAGGTTAAGCACAAGAGGAAAGTAATGTCTGTGTGCTGAACAGATTATAATTTCCAGCCAGGCAGAGTAAGGAACTCTATTGATTTTCCATTTGTCCATGACTGGAACAGGGATTTTGTTTTCCCTGTACTGTAGTCCAGAGGACAGTGCCTGATATTGACTGAA
The DNA here is from genome assembly GCA_004024945.1 of Uropsilus gracilis. Classification (NCBI taxonomy): domain Eukaryota; kingdom Metazoa; phylum Chordata; class Mammalia; order Eulipotyphla; family Talpidae; genus Uropsilus; species Uropsilus gracilis. The sequence continues at coordinate 16,777 of PVHY01007151.1, forward strand.
CATTTAGATACTGTTGCAAATTTGGAATCCCCAAAGTGACCCTGCACTTGGTGGAGGTTTCACAAGGCTTCAGCTAGTCATTGCCTCAATTCTGGTGTCTTTGGTTTTCAGTGTACTCCTGTATTACAGACTTTTTCCAAATTACCCCAGGCCTGGGTTTTACCACATTCTTAGCCCAGAAATTCTTCTGGGCCAGAACTTTAGGAAGGGAGAGAAGGAAGAATTGCCTGGCCCTGGCTGTCCTTTCAGAGCTGATGGATCCTTCTGGAAGCTGCCAGAAGCTTCTGCTCTGACGTTAGGCTGTAGATCCAGAGCCTGGCCTTCTGCGTTTCACACCACAGGAGGGCCTTATTTTTTCTTGAACAAATTAAACTCCACACCCTCATGTGAGGGTGGATGTGTATGCAAATATTTTCATTCATTTTCTGGAAGGCAAACATGGTCTTCAAAACAATAGTCTGTTTAAGGCATTTGCTTAGAAGCCTTTTCTTTCCTCTGCACTCCCCAGGTCTCCTCTTTCCTCTCTCCTTCCCTGACCCATATTTTCCTTGACTTGTTTGATCTCATCTTTCATTTATATTATTCTGGCTTCTCTACATGCTTATTTCCACCCTGGTTGTGCTAAATACAGCCCCTCTCCATCTGTGCATGTAGATTGCTCTCTGTTCCTGGTGAATAAGCAGGATCACAATTGTTGCCTGGTTTGTGCTAAGGTGACAGAATTGATGGACCTCTAGGCTGATTTTCATAAACCAGGGCTACCAAGCGTTTCAAAAACAGCCTTGTTTTTGCCAAGTAAGGTGAGCAAATATAAGGCTAAGTTTAAACATCCATCAGGAGTTATTTTTGAAGTGATTGCTTCTAAATGAGAGGCATTTGAAAATCTCACAGCTTTCTTTACAAGTAAATTCCAAAGTCATGTATTTTGCTGGTGTCTGCTGATTAATTACGATCCGGTGACACCATGAAAAGCCCTGGTGGTTGATTTTGCGCAGCTGTGGAGGAAAGTAAAGCAAGACCCAGCGGCCTTGCCAACTCTTTCAGGATAGTGGGGATTCAAGCAGAGGGAGGTATTTTTTTTCACTCTGGCAGTCACCACATAAGAACAGAAGTCCCAGCCAGACCCATTTCTCCAGACTTCAGGACGGGTGGTTTAGGTCCCTGCGGGGGTGTGGTGAAGAGGTGATATTTGATCTGCTGCTTCTGAAATAACAGATCCATTATTAGAGAAACCATTTGCAATCACCACATTGAGACTTGCATGCATTCTCCTGTATAACTACTTCTGTTTAGAAAGGAAAAATATTGCAGTTACATAGTCAATTGGGAGGGGGAGGGGAAGTCTGGAAACAAAAGTTGCTCATCCTGTATGTTTGTTATTGGTAATTGCAGATGTCTGACCCAGGAAAACCTGCCAGCTTCACACCCCTTTGGGATCTGATGATTCTGGGTCTCTTTTTCTTGGCCTCTTCCTTTTTCTAATTACTCCTTCCATATTTACATCTCATTACACCCTCATTGACAGGAGAGAAAGAGTAGAAAAAATTGAATCTGGGTGTTTAAATCATCTGGTGCTCTAGTGAAGGAGGTAATAGGAAAAGAAAGCAAACTGATTATTAAAACAGACTTTCAAACTCCTTGGTGTGTTTTTCTATGCTGGCTTTGCTCCTGGGCACTAGTGAAGGTCAGAGGGTCTCATCTAAACCCTCATCCGGCTTTCTTTCTCTGCTGCAGAGCAGTATCCTCACAAGTAGCCTTGTTGATGTCATTTCTGAGTGAAAACCCGCAACACACCACACATATACACACATGTGCATACATACTTGCTTGTGGCATCTGTCATGTCTGCTGAAACTGTGGCCTTCCTTCTAGATCTGGGCGGCTGGAAACACAATGTGATCTGTCTTTTCTGTTCACTTCTATTCTAGGTAATGTCCTATCAGGGTAAAAAGTGGGTGTACATGTGCGATGCTGCTGCTGCTCCTGACATTTCAGTGAGATCTGCTAAAAAAAAAAAAAAAAACCTAAGCAGTTTATAGGCATTACTGTCTGATATTTGCAAGACAAGCATCAGGTAGCCTGCTTCCTCAGCCAGGCCTCTTCGAGTAAACCCAGATTTTTAAACCAGTTTAGACTCTCAGACAATTGCTTTTGCTTAGGTGGGAAGAGTTTAACTTTTAAAGGTACATTTTTCTTTACATTAATATAAGACTGCTAGCACAAAAATGATGTTTACATTTCTATGTTAAAATCAGTATGTAGATTGCATATAACTAAAAGCTAAAATGTATCATATGATTGTCAGAGGAGTTACCCTTTTTTGCAATTGTGCAGGCAACTCTGAGCATAGATAGGTTAGGTGTAAAGACATAGGTTTCTCCTGACTGACTATAGCCTCCAAAACCCAGCAGGCTTTTCTGCAGAGAGACTGGAGCCATGTTTTGCAGGTGTCTGTTTTCTTTGAGGGGATTATTTTGAGGAAACCTAAAAAGGGAGGAACTGAGCATTTAGGAAAAATCTATTTTCACAGCAGGATATTGATTCTTCTCTTTTTTGGTTTAGGTTTTTCATTTGTTACAAGCCTTCTCAGACTCCAAGCACAGAATGAATACATACTTTCAGCAGGAGCTGGCTGATGTTGCTGTTTGTACCAAAGCCAAACTCTGGCTGGCCAAGAGGTATGTTAAAACCCCACATGACCAAGGAGTTATCAGGGGTTAGGAATACATTGGAGAATTGCTGGTTCTAGTTTGTGGGCATTTTAAGTCATTGGCATAAGTTTTCTAAACTTATTGGGGTATTTGTCTTTTTAGAACTTTGGGTTGTGGTAAAGAAAGAAAAATATTTTCTTGACAATTTTTCTAAAACTGCTGTGTGGCTGGGGGCTGGAGGGCATGTAATATGGCTTTTTATCTGTCCACCAGTCACCTTGTTTTTATCATACCTGCTCTGTGCCCAACCCTGTGTTAGCTATTATAATGAAATATAATAATGGACTGATGCATGTGTTATCAACTCCTGGGTGCCATGGAACTGAAGATTAGAGATTGGGGTAAGATTTGAGCAGGCACCAAAGTACCAATAAGATGTGAATAAGAAAAAGGCACCATTTAGGCATAGGTAATAGAATAGCTTGAATAAGCTAAGGCAAAGGGAAGGCGGTACATATTTTTTTTTTCATCCTTGCAGTTGTCAGGTTTTTCAAGAACTTGGAACATTCCCTGTGAAAAGGTAGAATGAAAAGAATGTCTTATTTAATGTACAGGGAGAGGGAGTACTGTCTCTGACATGGAGTTCAGAATCCATGTTGCAGGCCTCTGGTCTTGGCAAGAAGGACAGTGTTGCTCCAGGGCCCAGTAGATCCTCTCTGAGGTTCAGAATGAAATTGGTTTTATTCAACAAAGTAATATTGAACACAAGACTACATGTTAACCTTTGTGTTAGGAGATAGAGGAGTACAAAGATATAGAAGAACTAAGCCTTGAAAAAGGTATGTAAGTAAATAATTTTCATCCAGTAAGATAAGTGTCATAGCAAATGTATATAGTAGTTACAGGAGTACCCCAAAGGAGGAACAGGGAAGGCCAATGTGGAACTGGTACAATGGTAGAATTTCACCAACTGGCCAGGGCTGGGAGGGGCATTCCAGGCTGATAAGCAAATGACATGGGGTATAGAACAGCTAGGTGGACATGAATACCTGTAAGGAAGTTAGTCCTTCTGGAATATAAAGTATGTGGCAGAGAAGGAGACAGAGGAATTATGTGGAAACCATACAGTGAAACTTCCTGAAGGAGGAGAAAGGGAGCCAGTGAAGGATTTCTTAGTGTGTGAACGTGTGTGTCATGTGTGTCTAAACACCTATGACTTTGTATGGGGATATTATAGGGAAATTCTCTGGTGTCTATAATGTTGATAAATGGATGGTTAACCTCTTTTTTATTTTTATTTATTTGCTGATATTGTGGGTTCTTTTAAATTGAGATAACATTGGTTTACAAACCAGTGTGATTTCAGAGTACAGGTTCACAACTCTTCAGGTGTTTGTTACAACTCTATCCCCACTATCAAAGCACCCACAGTCTTCCCCAATAGTCCACTGTAGCCTTTCATTTTAGATCCACTTTTTGTTTTCTCTTATTTAGAGAGAAGGAGCTCTAACTATAAACTGTGCCCCTGAGCCTACTCTCATTTTCCTCTGTGTGACTCGACAGTTGTCCCAGGATGTCTTCCCTAAGAAAACAGGAAATCATGATCACATTTGTTTACTAACTAGCAGACTAGTTCTTACTACCTATTCTTTCGGGGAATAAGATCCCAGGGCTCACCATATAGCCAGTGCTCATCCTATCAAAACCTTTGCCTCCAGGGACTGCATTAGTTTGTAATGTGCCAAAAAGGAGATTCTGTCCCCTTCACCTGCAAACCTTCCTGGACCTCTTAGAAATTAATCTCCCACTGGAATCTTAAGTCCATGCCTTTAATGTTGGCTGGATCTGATTGGTCCCCACATTGCGTAGTGCCTGAAGGTAGATGACAGAGCTGCCATCTATAGCTGGATGTGGTGGCATGCACCTGTAATCCCAGTTACCTGGGAAACTGAGGATGGGGATTGCTTGAGTCTGGTACCCCGGGCAACATGAGCCTGCAGTTTCATTGGCAAAAATAGCGAGACCTAGCCTCCAGAAAAAAAACAAACAAAAAAAAAAAAACTGCCATCAGCCTCCTCTTCAACTGGAGAAGTCCTCCTGACCTCTTTGAACCTTCCTTGTGGTTCCTATTGCATTTTGCTCCTTAGGGTTTCCATCATCATCATTGACTTCCTTACCTGTTCTTATTTTTTCTCCTCACACACAAAGGCATGAATCCCTGCCATTCCCTGGGTTTCTACCTTGTTCACTGAAAGTCCCAGAAAGTCATTTTTATGTTTCCAATACAATCAGCTTTATTATCCAGGCATGAACTTTACACTTTGTGAGTAGTTCACAGATGATACAACACCAGGCTTCCTCTTGCTCCTCAACGCACTTTTAGCATATTAATTAGATGTGTTCAGACCTGGGAATAGCAATTTGGGGGAAAAAAAACCACTGCCAGATCATAATACAGTCCTGTGCCACGTCTCAGTGTTTCCATACTATCCATGGCATTGGCAGGATAACCTTCAAGTTCCACTCCTCCATAGGAAAGTATAAAATTGGATATACTCAATGTAACTTCAGCCTGTCACATGCCTACCCTATTCCTCATGTCCTCTTGGAGCTTTGTCTACACTAATAGTGCCAAGCTCACATGAAACTATTCTGGGTTCTGGTGGGCCTGTGGCAAAGTGTAGCCCTGTCTTCTTTCTCACTTCCTTTCCCATGAAAAATGTTACTGTGCAGAGTTCTGCTGCTGAAGAGGCTCCTTTGTCCCTAGCAACTTACACATGAAAGTTCCTTCCTGCCTACTAAGGATTGTCTGTATCTTTTGACTATAAACTATGAAACTTTCATGTTGTCATTAAAAAAAGTTGTTGGTTTAAATACTAGCACCAAAACCTTTTTCCTTCTAGAATTTGTTTGCTCACTAGTATGAGTTCTTTCAGTTCAATAAGTACAAAAACACTAGTGAGTGTCACTTATTTGTTGCTTAGTCTCAAAGAAAGTTTTAAAAAGAAAAAAATCTATCAGAGCCATTGGACAACCAATTTCATTTTTAAAATTTTGACCCTGAAATTAAGGGCACATAAAGCAAAGACTTTGGTCATATATTTGTGTTTTGACTTTGCAAGATTAATAAGGATTTATATGAGGTGATTAAGCAATAGCCATGGAGTTGTTGGGGAATTCTTGGTGATGAATGGCCAGCTGGCAACGTGGCCTGAGAAAAAGCACTGGGCTTCTGCTCTTACAGGCCGCTTTTCATTCCAAGATGTCAAAGCCTTTATGGAAATCAGCTCATTAATCCTTCAAGTCCCTTCCTTCCCCTTTTTCCTTCATCCCTCCCTTCTCAATCCAGTTTACTGTCTCTCACAGTGTGAAGGCGGTTTACCCGCTACTGAAAGAAAACTGAGCTGACCCAGGCCAGAAACCAAGTGAGAATAGGGGTCAGCTGCTAGCCTGGAGCGGCTGGCAGCAGGCTCCATGAAAGTGGATCAGCCTTGTTCCCCACCCACAGCGGCCCTGTCTGCCTTTCTTGCTATTTGCATATTCCAACTTGGCTCTCCCACTGAAGAGTCCTGCCTGAAGAGGAAAGGTTTCTAAAAAGCCTTGTCAAGTTGGACCAAGAGGAGAAAAGACTATTTACTTTGATTGAGAGTTCTATTATATTACTGTTATAGTGGGCTTAACATTTTTCAGAGATCGATTTGGCCATCTAGTGTCTCCTTTACTTTTAAAAAGGAAAGTGTTTGTGTTTTCATTTTAGTGAACTTGATGAACTAAATGGGCTAGTCAGACTTAAGTGCAATGGTTATGGTGTGACTAGGGAGAAAATTGTGTCCTACTGAAATATTGTTCACTCTTTTTTTTCTTTATTTATTTTGTTCTTTAGATCACAACCTCTGTAAGTGTTTTTTTGGGATACCTCCCCACCCCTCCTTCCTCTGGTGCCCCTTCCATTCTCTCAAGCCCCACTCTTTTGTTGTTCGCTAGTTGTGCTAAATCCATTAGTCTCTTTCTTTCCTGTGGCAGTGTCCTTTCACCAGGTGAGGGACTGTGTTCTTGGGACCAGGCGAGCTTTGCTGATAGGTTTTCAGTCTTTCAGTTTGCATTGGGCGGCCAGTCTGTATTCATTTGTGTTCTGTAAATGTTTTCTTGCTGCAGGTTGTCTTCCCCAGTCCCATCTCCATTGCTTTGCTGCTTTACCTTGTGGCTCTGGTGTCAGATTTAGGGGGTCTCGCCCCTAGCCAGTCACGAAGTTTCTCTGTGAATGTAGGCATCTGTGAATGGCCTTTAAAGATCATGTCCTCTGCCTCAGTTTGCAGTTTTGATGTTTGCAGAATCAGTTTGCAGGGCTGATTACCCCATCTTTGGTCTTCCTCTCCTCTCCCGTAGTGTGGGGAGGGTTTGTTGCTCTCCTTGAAGGCATCTCCAAAATGAGGTCCTGGGTCTTCATGGCTCAGTGAGCGCATAAGTGCGCATGGTGACATCTTATCTCTACAGTTGTTTCTCTTGTCTCACATGCACTGGTTCTCACTTCTTTTTTTCTTGATTGTCACTGCAGTATATGTTTATTATAGAAAAGAATATATGCAGAAACTGCTACTGTTGATTAACAACTTAATGTAGTTACTTCATCCTTTTCTTATGCTTTTCTTTTTTTAACATAGTTGAGGTTAAACTATATATGAGTTATAGCTTACTTTTCCCACTGAACAGTGCCATGAAAGAATTTGCTGTTATTAGTAAGAACTCTGATGCAACTGGTCTGGGGACTAGTATGGCATTTCCTTAAAAAAATTCAAAATAGAATTACTGTATGATTTCAATTCCAATTCTGGGTCTGTATCCAGAACAACAGAAAGCAGAGTCCTAAATAGAGATTGGCACATTCATGTTCTTAGAAGTATTATTCACAATAGCCAAAAGGTTGAAAGAAGCAACCCATTGATAGATGAGTGGATGAACAGCATATGATACATATGGAGAGTGGGAATGAGTCTTAAAAAGGAAAGAAATTGTGACAAGTTCCAATCTTGAAGACATTATCCTTGTTAGATAAGCCTATCACAAAAAGACAAATACTGTATAATTCCAATTATCTGAGCTATCTGTAGTAGTCATTCAGAGTCAGAGAAAGTAGAAGGTGCTTGCCTTGAACTGTGAATGAGGAGTTAGAGTTTAGTGGGTATAAAGTTTTAGATTTATGAGATGAAAAGAGTTCTGGAGATTGCACAACAGTGCAAACATGCTGAACTGTGTGCTTCAGATGGCTAAGATGGTGAATTTTATGTCTATTTAATCATAATTAAAAATTTTTAATAGCAAAATTTCTTTGTACCTTAATATTCCTCTGAGATTATCATTGTTCCTAATTTTTATGATCAACAGTTTTCTTTGCTTTTCATCCTAATTTTACTACCAGTACATTGCTAAAAATAAAATACTTTTGCTTGATTTTGATTTAAGAAAAAAAATTTGAAAATGTCATTTGTTAAGGGTAGCATATTTTTGGCACCCAAATAAGCAGTCATTAAGTTTCCCCGGCCACTGTCATCATTCCATTGCTGATCATTCAGTTTGTCTCCTATTTTACCTGGTTAGGTTTGCCTCTCCTTAGGTTACCTGCTGAACTCTAAGGGAATAAAGAGTTTCTGACTGTTGGTGTTGGCATTTATAAAGCCCCAGATTTGCTGAGAGTGACTTTTTAATCCAGGCAGTAGTTCTTAATGCTAATGACTACATATTAAAGTCATCTGGAAAGATTTTAAAACCTATGGATGCCAGGCTCCACCCCTCAGGATTTCTAAATTTTGTTTTGGGTGTGGATAAAGCACTGGTAGTATTAAAACTCTCCAGGGACACCTAAATTCAGTCAAATTGAGAACCACCAGTGTTTTTCCTGTGCATTCTTGAGTCTCCCATCTCTTTAAGGGAAAAGATAAGGAATGGGCATTGAATAAAGTAGTAATCATACTAGAAAGCACTTGTATTTTTTTTTATCTAAGTCCCTCTGCCTGCTACCCAGGAGACAGAGCCATTAAAACTTTGATTCCACAGATATGCCAGTGTGAAGGGCCTCACCATTGTGAACTTTATGTATGAGTAAATTTCTAAACTTGGTTATTTAGATAAATGATATTTTGTTATGTGAGTGGTCCTCATGAGTACCATTTAAGCCTAAAACTCTGGTGTGGTTGATTGTCCTTGAAGCTCATGATATATTTACATTTTGAATTAAATAAGAATAATGAATAAATAATTAATAATAAGAATAATTAAGACCTGTATCACTTCATTCAACATTTATTGAGTTCTGCTACATGCTAGGCTACATTAAATATTGCAACTGTTTATTGAAACCACTACTGCAGTGTAGGGACAAGAACAAAACAGTTTTGTCAGGTGGAATCTAGACCCAGAACGTTAGAACTAGAAATCCTGAAGTTTATTATAGTCACTCCCCTCCCCATGCATCTGGGAAACTATAGTCCAGAGACATAAGGGGATTTGTCCCTTTTCCTCTAGCTGGCCACAGGTAGAGGATAGCCACTAACATTCACTGAGGACTTAGTGCCTAGTTCCTCACTGGGCTCTTTCTACTGGCCACATGGCCTCCCTTTGGCCAATATTTTTATACCAAGGCTTTGAGTGGCAGTTTTGAATGTATAGAATTCTTTAGAACTATAATAGCTGGGCATGGTGGCGCGTGCCTGTAATCCCAGCTACCTGGGAAGCTGAGGCTGGGGATTGCTTGAGTCTGTGGTACCCCGGCCAACGAGAATCTGCGGTTCCATGGGCAAAAATAGCAAGACCTAGTCTCAAAAAAAGAGAATTCTTTAGAACTATGCATCTTAGCCCTTACTGTGTGAGGGGGGTCACCTAGGGAACTTCTCATTCTGTGGGTTTGGGGTAGGGCCTGAGATTCTGCACTTCTAAACAGCTCCCAGGAGATTGTCATGCTGCGGTTCTAGGGCATGGTACCCTTAAAGACCAGGGATCAGAGAGCCCACGAATGTGACTATCCAGAACCTCTTTCCCTTTGAAATATTCCCCTTCTCACTACCCTGATTCTCAGGGACTTGTGATTAGAGCTTGGAGTCTCAGGAGAGAGCTGAGACCACTCTTGATCTGGAATCAGCCCAGAGTTCTTTCCCCACCCACCTGGGGTGACCAGATTTGAGGGGCTGCCTGGCCTGGCACTCTCTGTGGATGGTCCACAGACACACACCACCACCCCACCCCACCCCGGGTGGCAACCATCCCAGGCCTCAAAGCCTGGGTTAGCACAATGTTTTGCTGGCATGCAGTGAGTATCTTATCATTTTGAAAAATAAAAGTCTGGTGTTCTAGACAGAGAAACAGACTTTCAGGACTAGAACAAGCCCCACGGCTAATAGGATAGCAACCTTGAGAAATACATTTTGAATCAAATGTGCTGATAGGGGTATGAGATGTTAGAGTTTATGTTTGTTGAAGATTCACTCCCTGTGCCAAATCTAATGATCTGTTATTAGTGGTCTTTTAATTTTGATTTGCAAAAATTATTAGCTCTGTCCTCTTCCCTATAAAGCTTCCCCCGTAGAACGCCTGACAACCCCTATTCAATTCTTCACATGCTCCTCATCTACTCCTTTATCTCCCTAGTCTATATCCTCCCAGTCACTTCCACTCTCCTTCCCTGTCTATTCGCTCATACACTATCCATCTTCATCCCCATTTTCTCTCTTAATGGCCCCTGTTGAGTATTTTGCTTCTTCAAGGCCCGTGGATTTAAGTTTGTAAGGAAAACATGCTTATAAAGACAAAACTGGGCCTTGCTTTTGTGTGGCAATCCCCATTCTGTCCCAGGAGGTCTGTGGCCAGCTGCAGAGGTTCTAGTTTAGGATCCTGTTTTGCTTTATACTTGAAGACAGCATTATTTTCTAACCACCAGATTTATTCACACAAGAGGCAATACTTCCCAGGCAGAAATAGTGGGTTTTAGGTCACATTCCATTTTCCCACTGCCCCTTAGCCCTTCCCAAATCCCTCATGTCTCCTAGGCTGGTCCTCTGCCCAAGGAAGAGGTTCTTCTTTCGCAAGTACTTGAAATGAGACCTCAGCCTTTTGCCTTAGCTGCAGGTTGCCATTTCACTCCCATGCAGCTGAAACGAAAAAGCGATCTAGAAGAATCGTTAAAATATTCAGATGTTCCTTTAGCATTTTATCATTTGTGGTCCCTGCCAAAACTTTAAGGAAAGCAGGCTTTAACAGGTATAGTTACATGCCAGGTTTCCAGGCATTGTGGGGATTGGGTTTTGCTTTTGGTTTGTTTCTTCCTTGCTCTTTTTCTCAAAATATGAGGTTTTCCCTGCACTCCACTCCCTTTATTTCATTTTAGAAAACAGACACAGAGTAATGACTACTTCTCTTGTCAACACCCACATTTTATTGGGAAGGGAGTCTCATTAGGACTCCTCTTTGGTCCCACAGTTCAGCCTGTCAAAGTCTCCTTGAACTTTGCACATATTTGAATGGTGAGAGAAATAAAGAGATAAAGTTGGTGTGTTTTAGATCCAAACTTGTTGACATTTGTTTGCTTCCTTTTCAGATGTCTCAGGAATGTTTAAAGTCATGATATCTCAGGATGAGATCCTGTTTGTATTTTTTAAAAAACAGAGAGAAACATTAAGTTAGCACATTGTAACCCAAACCAATGACACAAGGTACAAAACATTTTCCTAACTAGGTATTCCTTGTAAAAATACTATGTAGGATTTTAATGGAATAAGCTATTGGAGAAGAAATGAAGTTTGAGAATATATGTTATCAGACTGAAGTAATGGAAATTAGAAGTGACCAATACATTAAACCAAGTCATTTAACAACTTCCCCAAGATCACAGCTCACATTGCAGTGAGAAATAGTCTTTTGGTGGAAAGTGCACATCAAGAATTTAAACCCCCTAAGACAGAATGCAGTATTGTAAACCAATGTTTCCTTAAAAAAATTTTTTTTTCTTTTTCAACCCCCAACTGTGGATACTTTCTACTTTTTAAATACAGACATCTGCAAATCTAACCTGGAGATGGTTAATTAGTTCAATGAAGGATGCAGAAATATCAGTCTTACTCCACTTGTAGCTGTTGGCTGATTAGGATATTGCTATTGGAAGATTTGGGCAATGTTGTCATTGCTCCACTTGCAAGGGAATATAGGCTTTAAGTGTCCTCAGCACATTTCCATACTCTGATGTAAAGCTCTAATATAAAAGGCTACTTCTTTTTCCTTTAGCATGAAACATGTTTCATCTTTTGGGTAAATCAACACCTTGGTTACTTTCACTGAGCTGCTTCCAGTGAATTCAAGCCAATTCGGATTTATAAACAGCACAAAGTAGGACAAAGTACTCACAGTGGGCATATTTGGGATGAATAATATTGTCCCAGTCTCAAAAACCAAGTGAATAAGACAGAGGTGGATTTAGTTAACTGTAAACAGGTTAAGAATATGGTAATGCTGGAATGAAGCCAGAGTGTGTTATAAGAGTCCCTATTGGGGTCAGGAAGCAAAGAAGACTTCTAGGAGGAGAAAAGTCTTTGAGGGCTAAGTGAGATATAATTGTTAGATAAAGTTAATTTTCTTAGGTTGGAGATGAGCTAGTTAGGCTACTGTAAAGTCACTGGTGCTAATTATGAAGGTTCCATTGCCCAAGTACAAAGGAAGGACTCTAAGTCCAGTGATCAGTGTTGTGGGAACCACTTTAGACACATAGGATGGAGTCTCTGTTGTTAGTGTTGAGTTGTGATCCAATCTAGTGGAAATGAGAGCTTATCCATGTAAAACAGTGAACCAGCAACAATGCTTCTAAGGAAGTCCTAATTCTGTCAAACATAGTAAGTACTACAGTTCAGAAAAGAATGTGAACAGGGTAGTCTGGGAGCCATTCTAGGAGAGTTAGGTATTTGAAGTAAGTCTTAGACAATGGGT
>PVHY01007151.1:29490-69472 GCA_004024945.1 Uropsilus gracilis
AAAGAAAGAAAGAAAATGGGTACCATTTGAAGATACCAAAAGTGGTGGGGATAGGGCATATCAAGATGGTGGACAGCATGTATGTTGGCATACTATGGAGAATGTGTATGATATATTGTAGGCCACTGAGGAGATAAAACTGGAGAAGACATGGTATGTTTTGGATAACAGTACAAGATTTGATAAAAGACCAGTTGTGGCAGGCCATAAATGTCAGCCAGAGGAATTTGGATTTAATCCCAGCATTAAGAGGAAGTCGGTAAGCTCAGATTTATATTGGTAAATAGACTGTGGTCTCTAAGCACATGACATACACAGAATAGGGTATGAAACCTCTCCCAATAACCAGTAAATTTTCCTACCCCTCCTGGTGATTAACATAATGCTCCCAAGTAACAATCCACCAGCTATCTGTCACTTGGCAGGTAATCTGCCTGCCACCTGGCAGCTAGTAATGGAAATAGAGATTTTACTTCTATGTACTTCAGTTAATAACCAATAAATGGTCATTGTCTTCTCGCCCTGCTAATAGGACCATGGAACCACAGAAATTATAGCAGAAAAGGAATTTAAAGATCATCTAATCTAGTAAAATCAGAAGTTCAGGATGGTAAAGATAGTAAATAGCAAATGTGGTTTATGCTCACCCATTGGGCGCCCCAGAACGGACTGAGAAGAGTACTTGACTCCCTATTTCAAACAGGGGTCTAATCCAAACCAAATATACAAATAATATTTGTATACAAGGAAAAAGAAACAAGGAGGCAGGTGACTTCTTTACATATATGACTGTCTCTGAAATGACTGGGTTAGGAATATAAGTAGCCTGTCCTTCCTTCCTCTGCTGCAGCCTGATCATCCTCTTAGAAAATACTGTAACCGTATGCCATTGGGCTGCCCCAGGCTTTCTCTAAGGAGCTGCCATCCTTGACCAGAGCCCCATGCTCTCCACCTTCTTGCCATCGAAACTTTCTTCAGAAATCCACATTCAGTGACTGTTGACTCATTTGATCTAACCCATAAATTGTGCTAACGTGATAGTAAGTGCAAATGTGTACATACAGTTATTTTCTTGGGTGACAAAATTGTTTCCAATAGTGATCCCTTGGATACAGCCCCTTTAACCAAAATCAGTAACTCAGAGCAGACCTTTGAGCAACACATAGACCTGACAGGAGCACTTTCGGCCTCACTTGGCCACCTGCTTCTCTGCCCTTATACTGAGCAGACTCAATCTTGCTATATTTGTCCTGTGTGACCATGCTTCATGCCTCCCCTGAGAGGACTTGGGCATGGGGCTGGTTTTACATGAGTGGGTCAGAGGAACAGCTTTGACAGAGATCCTCCAAGACCACATTCTGTCATTGTCCTCAGTGGACACTGATGCTCAGGTTCCATTGGGATTGGACAGGTTTGCAGGGCTCTAGAAAAAAATCCCTTCCCATGCAAGTTCAGGAGCTTATGCTCTCCCCCTGAACCAGAAAGGGCCCTCACCATCATGAAGGCCCTGTGTCCCTGGATGACAACAGGAGTGGCTGCTTTGAGAGGCAGTCTCTTCCGGAGGAGAGTCCGTAGTCCTTGACATACCTCATTAAAGCTGAGGAGCAGAAGAGTAGAATGAGGTGAAGAGGTCTAGGTTTAGGTCTAGATTCTTGTCCTTGCTCAGCTACAATCAGCAACATGTGGCCTATAGAGGTGAAGAGGTCTAGGTTTAGGTCTAGATTCTTGTCCCTGCTCAGCTACAATTAGCAACATGTGGCCTATAATTTCTTTGGACATCAGTATTTATTTGTAAGGTAAGGAACTCTAAAATGGGAAAATACATGAAGGCACGGTGAGTCTTCGATGTAAAAGTACAAAAGAACTAAGCCAAAAATGAAAGGAACTATCTATTATCAGATAATTAAGTCTTTATTGTCCTAATCAGCCAGGTTGGAAATAGGCCCAGTTACTGGTCCTCACAGAAACAGCTGTGTTGGGCACCTTGCTCTTCACTAGATTGGTGACCAGGATACAACACCAGAGCATATGACTGCAAACTGAAGTAGTCTGTTTGGCACAGGTCTCCCTTTTCTTTTGATATGTTTGGGATGCAATGATACAATTTATCTAGAAAACCTTGATTCTATTCTTGGTCTTTGCCCTGATCTTGCATTAGGTCACTTGAGTTATATGAGCTACTTTGTTGATATGGAAAACAGTTATATTAATGCCTATTTTCTTCCTACTTAAACATTTCATAATGATAAAATAAGAATATTTTTGAAGATAAAACTTTTAATAAAATGGAGTTGGTGTCACTGTTATAATTATTACTGTTACTGCCTGGGCTTATTTTCAAGTGTCTTCTTTGCCAAGTTCCATTAGCCGGTTCTGTTGGCTTTGCTGTTAGAAATTCTCACCTTGTGATTTACATACAGACTTCCCTGTAGCTTCCAGAAGTTTTCATATACCATGCTTCTTTATCCTTTTTTTTTTTAAATAATGCTAGAGAGAAAGTAAGATTTGAAAAGAAAGGAGACTTCTGTTAGCATTCTATATAATAACTGCAGCTATATATCCTCCAAA
This sequence comes from Uropsilus gracilis, assembly GCA_004024945.1. NCBI lineage: Eukaryota > Metazoa > Chordata > Mammalia > Eulipotyphla > Talpidae > Uropsilus > Uropsilus gracilis. The sequence goes on from PVHY01007151.1 coordinate 32,059, forward strand.
CCCCAAACTTTTACAATAAAAGTTTTCTTGGATACTACTTTCCTCCCATAATTCCAAGCACATAGCTTATTAAGTTATTAACCAGCAATTTCTCTGGCAGCATATTAAACTTTACTTTTAAACAAGTCACAGAGGGGGGGAAACATGCATCTCTCATAAAAGGAATAAAAAACATACACCCTCTAAAACAGTTTCCCCAGGCTTTGAACAAATCCCAAGCCCCACACAAGGTCTCTTTTTCCTCATTCTCTGCACATAACTTGAATGTTAGTACATTAATGAGAAAAAGATGCCTAATGGAAAGATGGAAAAATAGGAGAGCCTCTGGGGGTGTGGGAGGCTCCATGGGGGTCCTGTGAAAAGGCAGGTGAGCCTTAGTAAAGGGAAAAGACCAAAGCCTTGGTTGGCATGGCCTTTCAAGCAGAGGCATACCCAGGAGAAGTAGAGGCAGCTGTGTCTTCCAGGGTGATCTAAGAAGTGCCGCAGTGCCTTCTGCAGACTGCCTTCATCTTACTGAATGCCAACCCAGAATGCTGCTGCAGGAGGAGGGCCCTCCATTTTCACAGATTCCATTCCCCAGGAGGAAAAGCTGCTTTTTCGGGGGGGAATCGCACATGCCATCATGCCTGACTGGGTTACTTAGTCCCATTCTGTAGAGACCCACAGCTCATGGTTTCCTGCTTCATGCACAGCAATTCAGGAAGAATTCCTGAAAAATTGGTCCTCTACCACTGCAGAGTATAGAAGATGGCTTCACTTTAAAAGGAAAATCCAATGAGGAGGGCTGCGGGGTAGCTTACATGTGTGGGTGTGAGTATAAACACTTGCACAGCTCCAGACCAAGAAAGGCTGGATGGAAGCTGGAGCATACCATAAAAATGCAGCTTTGCTGTCACCCTTCCCCCCAGGAAAGGGCAAGGTAAACGAGCAGGCCTGGGTAGCCAGCCAGGCCCTGCATGCTGCTGCCAGCTGGCCCCATGTGCAGATTTTGAGTTCTGGATACTGCAGTGGGGGGAAAACTTGTTTAAAAATATATATTCTGCAATTCATGATCATTTGGCATCTTGGTTTAAACAAACCCGCTATTGTTTCTCCAAGAATGCCATATGATGTTTGCTTAGCTGGGGGCTGTGGTAAAAATGGAAATCAGAAATGGAGAGAGGACTTCTTTTTATTTAATTTACACTTCCATATTTACATGACTTAATGTGGCCTACATCAAAGAAGTACCTTGTGGCTCCTCACTGAAGCAGCTCTTCCTTTTATAACCAAATGTAAGAAAAGGCTGTGTCTGCCTGTGAATAGCCACCACTGAAGAGACGTGAACTGCCTTACACAACTTGCTTGGCTAACGGGATATTTGGGAGACTAAAGGAAGGTCAGTGGTATATCCTGTGTCAAGTCAGCCATTCAGCCTGCCCTCCAAGGCTGTTTGCTGATAGTCAGGAAAGGTTTAGTACAAGTCAGACTTTGAAGTAAGTTTTAAAAAAGGAATGGCGTAGCTAGACAAGGTCAAGGGAGGGAAGTAGAAATGTTACTGTTTCCCCTTCTCTTTACCATTTCCCTTTTTACATTCTTCTCTGCTCTAAGTTACTTCTCACCTGCTTGTTCTCCCTTTATTTCCCAGTGACACCTCTCTGTGTCTCTTTCTGTCTGTCTGTCTGTCTCTCTCTCTGTGTGTGTGTGTGTGTGTGTGTCTCTCTCTTTCTCTCCCCCCCCCTCCCGGACTGTTTTCATCCTGCTTGATGGGGCCCAGGTACTATTCTATTTACTGCTGACCCCTTAGTAAGAGGTTGCTAGTGCTTTGCTCATTCTGGTCAAGAACAGAAGAGATCTGAGTAGGAGCCAAGATTAGTGGGAGAGCTCCCAGGGGCTGTAGGAGCCCTGTAGGAAGCACAGTCATGCCAAGCCATGGAGCTTGTCCACTGCACCATTTTGATTTTGTACTCTTCATTCTTTCCTACGTGTGGCAAGCATGTGCCTGCCTTCGTGTCTGCTCATGTGAACTTTCCTACCTGGAATTCCTTCCTTCTTTTCTCCTGCTAAATCCTTCCATATCTCCAGACCACTCTCCCATAACATTCCATCTGATTATTTTGTGTGTATATTGTTTTTTTCCACATAGTCTCTCACACACATACAAGTCCTACAAGGCTAGAACCTTGTCTTCTTCCTCCTTTTCTGTCTCAGATAGGCTTATCTCCCACGGTGCATAGTATAATTTCTAGAGTAAGGTTTTTCAACCATGAACCTAATCAAATTCTGAGGGAGTAGTTTCCTGGGCATTGAGGTGACCTGAAACCCTGACTCTTGATGTCCAGAACTAGACTATTTAACAGAAATCCATAGCCTCAAACCAGCACAGATGTTTCCAGCCCTTTGAAGATGGCAGTGAATCCTTCTGGAAGACTTAACTATGTTCAGAGTGAACTGCCCCACAGAGAGTCCACAAAGCATGACACAGTAGTGAGTGGGGACCCCAGCTCTCCAGTGTAGATTGTGCTCATGATCCCATGGGGAACTTCAGACCTTTGGAGCACTTCTAGCTTTTATAGAGTTTACGAAGAGCTCCAAATAGGAGAACTTTTGATGCTCTTAAGGTTCACTCCTAAACTCTCCTGTTTTGGACATTTCACCCATCCCCTGTTGTTGCCTGCTGTCCCTCACTTTGCACATCCTCTTCATGCCATGTGCCCTCCTTTGGGCATGCTGCTTCCTCTCTGGGGTCACTCTCCCTGTGGGTTGACTCCCAGACTCATACTCATCTTCCAGCTCACTGCCCTGATTCACCCAGCACAATGAGAATTTCCCTTCTCCCCCACCATCCTTAATTTTCACTCTCTCACATCCCCCTTTGGTTTGCACATCATGCTCTAATATGATCAATGTGTGCATCTTATGTTACCTTTGACAGTCAGTACAAGAAATACATTTTACATATGCCATATTGTTTATCTGTATGCTGTATGTATAGACATAGCTGTGAGATCTTGCAGTTTGAAATTTCAGTGATGTCTAAAGATATAAATAGTCTGTAAAAACATGCCACAGAGAGGGAATTTACTGTTGATTTACCATATTGAATTTTAGGAATGTTAGCTTTCTATATGTTCACTATGATTTTGGATACCAAGCATAAACCTTTGGATACTATTCAGTATAATGTAGGGTGGCTTATTACCTGGAAAAGAAAAAAGGAGTTAGAACTTTTCAATTGGTATTTTTACTAAAATAATTATACCTCATAAATTATTTACATCTTTTTTTTCTTATATAAAAATTATTGATTAAAAATTTATTCTGGACAAGAACTTTAGCAAAACTCCATATATAACAATTTAAGGATGTACTGGTGCACTCTGATTGTATTTTCCTTCTCTTCTTTCCCCTTTCTAGCTCACTTTCTTTTCCTCATCTTTCTTTTCCTCCTTCCCTTCTGCCCTCCTTATTCCTCTTATGCTATTTACGACCCAGTAGTTATAACTGACAAGAAAAGGGCCGTAACCTATAGTTTGAAAATCACTATTTGAAACTCTGAGTTTCTTGAGGGCAGTCAGTATATCTCTGAATCACTACAACTTCCTATTTCCAGCCCAGACACTGCTTCTGGCTCTCAGTAACCCCTTATTGAATATCTTGAGTAAAAACACTGACAGTCAGCTTCAGTTAAAAAGCTCTGAAGTCACTGGGATTCTAGAAGGGATAGGAAAAGTGAGTAATAAATCACAAACTTCCCAGGAGCTCTGCTGTCCTCTAGACACTCAGACCATGGTGGACATTATGGAAGTTCTCTCTGCCCTACTGTCGGCCTCCCAGCACCTGCCAGGAGATTTAATGAAGTATAGGGATTTCCCAAGGCAAAAAATCTATTAAACAGGTTCTCAGGTGGCTGTTTGTCAAGGGACAAAGGGATTTTAAAATAATGGAGGAAAGCAACTTTCTTAACAAGCCCATCATATTTTAATATGTGTAAACTTATATCTCGTAGTTCCTGATTCCTGCTACTCTTTCAAAGCCACTATTATACTCTTTTTCAGTGCATCTGTTAGACCCTGACCACTTAAGTTTTTTTGTTTTTTGGTTTTTGGTGTTTTTTTTTTTTTTTTAATACTCTAAACCTTCATGATACCATACCCCATGCTAGGATTTTTCCACTAAGGGGTAGAAAAAAATTCCCCAAGCCCACCAAAACCCTGTGGCTTAGTTTCCTGTCCAGCTGGCTTGTTCTTTCCCAGGATTTTATTCCCATCATCAAAGTGGCTTGACAGGCCGAGAACAAACCTCTGGCTCACCCTGAACTCAAAGTGTATATTTCCAAGTCAGAACAAACACCAAGTAAGAGCAAGAAAAAAAGAAAAAATTTTTTTCCTGACTTAGAAGCCAGTTCAGAGTGAAGCCCAACTCTGACTCCAGACAGGGGTGTTATATGACGAGGCTGGGGCTAGACCTGGTGTTTGGGCTGGGAGTGGGGCTGGAGCTGGGCCTAGGGTTGGCATGGGGTTGGGGCTGGGGCTGGGACTGGGGTTGGGGCTGGGGCTGGGACTGGGGCTGGGGCTGGGGCTATAGCCGTTCTTGAGGGTAGAGCCATGAACAGTGGGTTCCAGGCCAGAATTCCTCTCTAAGTCAGTCTCAAAGGAGCCGTCATGTATGGACACCGGGTGGCCCCAGATCCTCTCTCTTTCCTGGAATCAAAAGCAGCAGTATTTCAGAGAAACTCCCAAGAACTCATTGACTCCATCAGTCTTGGTCCAGAGCCTCACAGTTATGAGAACAGTCAGAGTGATCCCTGAAGTAACCCAGGAGGCCAGCAGGGTTACCCATCAGAGCCAGGTCAACAGAAGGTATAGAATACTTCAGCCTAATGGGAGACTCTAAAGATGGCCATCTGGTCCCACTATTCATCTACAAATAAAATACATGTATAAACTTAGCAAAAACTTTCCTGAAGACTAGAGTTTTCTCATCAGGCTTGATAGTTCAACCAGTTTCCCCAGACATCTCTTTATAGTTCAGTACCATTCCAGCCAATACCCAGAGCAAGAAACTGTTACTCTGAGGCTACATGAAAGCAGGCAGAGTATTTTTACATTAAGGAACACCCAGTTCACACAAAGTATTGCATTTTCTGAAAGCTTGCTTTGCCTTGCTCTTGTTCCCACATTCTCGGTACCTTCTAAATCATCCCAAGCTGATAACTCTGATTCTCTGAACAAGCCAGACTAGTTCCTCTATTACCCCCTTTCAAAATCCCTTCTTTGTCAACTTTGTCTAAATGTTTCCCATTTTTCATGACCCAGTTAGAATGTCATCTTTGTAAACCATTTCCATTTTTCCAGTCTACCCTGATATATTCCTTCTCTTAACTCATTACATCCTGTCCCAAAGTTTGTCTGTAATTTTGTCTCCATAGTTAGTCATAATCTGAGGTTCAAAGTCATATCATATATGTTGGCCAGCCCCCAGCTCAAACTGGATGCTGAGGATGCACTCTACCTGCTCTCTGCAGACCACTCAATCAGCCCTATGCTAGATACCTGATGATTCATTAACCCCCTGCAAGCATATTTCTCAATTCTTTCTCAAGTGGCCCAGTTAGGGAGTGGAGGTAGGGGGTTGGGGATGGAGGATGGAAGAGTAGGGAAAAGTTCCTTCTTTGGTGAAATACTGGAATTAGGAATGTACCATGAAAGTTTTCATAGGATTTATTTTTTATAAGGACAGGAAGTTATGAATGAAAGACTTTTGGGAACTAAGGTAGAGAAAAATGATGGCAGCAGTATTGGGGAAATTTTCCAAATAAAGTTTTAAATAGCACAAAATGATGTCATTAAATACTAGAAGAAAATGTGGGAAAAATTTATATCTAGAAAAGTTATACATTATAAACATGCTATAAAGCCTAGAAGACAAAAATATTGATATATTTGACTGAATAAAAGCAGTTTTGAATTACAAAAAAATATATAAAAAATATAAAGTTAAAACACATGATAAAGTATAAGAGTATATTTGCAATACATGTGATAAAGGGCACAGTTCCTTACTATACAAAAAACTTCTAGAAATCAGTGAGAAGAAAAAGACCAGGCCCAGCCCAGTGGCGCGTGCCTTTAATGTCAGCCTATGGAATGAGACTGGAACTAGGAATTGCTTGAGTTTGCGAGTTCAAGACCTGTCCGGGGCAATATAACATAGCGAGACCTAGTCCCAAAAAATAACTGGGCGTGGTGTTACATGCCTATAATCCCAGCTACCTAGGAAGCTGAGGCTGGGGATTGCTTGAATCCGTGGTACCCCTGCTCAACAACGTGAGCCAATACGTGAGCTTGCTCTGGGTAGTGGCTGGAACGGAACGGTACTGAATTATAAAGAAACGTCTGGGGAAACTGGTAAACTGGCAAAATAGCTAGACCTAGTCTCCAAAATAAAAAGGAAAATATATTTCCTGAAAAGCATATGAAGGTTATGCTCAACATTTAAACTAGTTGCAATGTAAAACAGTGAAATACTGTTTTTCACTTACGCTGGCAAGGATCAGAAATATAACAATGTGCTGTGTCGTGGGCAAACTGGGGTTCTTATACACTGTTGATGAAAATGTTAATTGATACAATCTCTTTGAAGGTATCTTTTCAAAAACAGTCAAAAATTTAAATGTGCAGCCGGGCACGGTGGCTCGTGCCTGTAAGCTTCAGCCTATGAAGCGGCAGGGGCTAGGGATCGCGGTTCGAGTCCCACCTGGGGCCGTAGCGAGACCTAGTTCCAAAAAATAGCTGGGCGTGGTGGTGCACGCCAGTCATCCCAGCTGCCTGGGAAGCTGAGGCTGGGGATTGCTTGAGTCTGTGGTACCCCGGGCAATGAGAGCCTGCGTTTCCACAGGCAAAAATAGTGAGACCTAATCTAAAAAAAAAAAAAAAAAATTTAAATGTGCAAATATTTTGATCTAGCAGTTTAAGCTCAAGGAATTTCTCCTCTGAGTTCCCATTCATGTATGTTTATTACTGCACTGTTTTCAGTAACATATCTTAATCCGAATTATTTCAATATGGGACAGCAACATCCCTGAAATGAAAGTTTACAATCATTTTAAAAATGAGGCAGATGTCTATGCTTTTGACAGAATGATGTCTAGAATATATTAGTGTAAAAAAGGTAATGCTCAGAACTTAGTAAACCACCATTTCTGTAAAATTAAGCCATGTGGGTAACTACAGATAAATGCTTGTAAATGAATAGAATGTGCCTGGTAGGATACTAGAAAGTATTAGTGGTGGTTGCCTTGGGGAACAGAATATGGATAGAGAATGGGGGCATGGAAAAGAACTTAATTTTTACTGCATACTGTTTCATACTGTTTGAATTATTTTTATACTGTGTGTTACCTGTTTTTTAATGTTTTGTGTTTTTTTTTTTAAGCTAGCTGCAGGCTTGAAGTTGGGTCAAATGGGTAGTTATAGCAGGGCCATCAGGAAGCCAGGAGGTACGTTGGATGAAACTAGACTATAAGACAGAAATGATATGGGTCACCAGCAGAGAGATCTTGAAGCAAGACAGTTTTGTTTCAGAAAACAACATAATTTGCTTTTTACATGTGAACATGTGCCAACCCTGGATATAGGACGGTCCAGGTAGAGGGGGTAGAAGCCTTAGGGAAACGGTAAAACTTAGTTGACAGGAAATGAGGTGGATGGATTTAGGGATCCAGTCAAGTAGGAATCCACTAGCCAGAGTGCTTGTGCCACTCCTTAATCTTATCCTGGATGTAGAGAAAAAATGCAGGGAAAGAACTTTTATGGAGCATCTGCCATGCTGGCACATGATGGGCACTGTACATTTGTGTGCCACAGTGGGTGCTCACAGTGACACTGGGAGCTGAGTAGAGGGCCCATTTTATAGTGCTGGCATCTAGATTAGATAACAGATAGCCAGATTCAATCCCAGATCTGTCCCTACTGTTTTTTGCTACTTTGTTGAATTACTAGTACACCAAGGAGGTCTGGGGCCTTTCCATGGTCCATATGAACTGAGGTTCAGAGCCAAGAGCTTCAGCAAAGTTTGCAACAGAAAGTCTTCATTCTTCCTTTATAAATCTAGAACCTTCATATCTGAGCCCATATGCTTCTTCCTGTGTTCAATTCAAAGAATAAAATGTACAGCTCTACTTACTGAAAGGAAAAAAAGTTCATTTATTGGGAAGAAAAGGTCTGCTCTCGTGGTGGTGAATGCTTTCACGGGTTTAATTTTCAGCTGGTTATTTTAAGTCCATAGATATAGTTTGTCATGTGGGAATGTCATATAGCATTCCCCAAAATGCTAAATCAGTGATACTCGTAACCAATTACTTTCCCCCTAAATTTTTCCACTTCAGAGGAAAATAATAGAGCATACTCCCTTCCTCACCCATCTCCTTTTTCTTTAATAACTGGGATAGGACATTTGATTTTGCTTCTTTTCAGTTGTTTTATTTGGAGCAAGAACGTCACGTTTGTCCATTTTGGGCTCATATCACCAGCCTCCACCATATGCTCTAGGACTTCAGTTTTTCACTTGGTTTGCTGATATGTTCTCGCCATTGGTTACTAGCCACCTTTTTTTTATCATTTGTTTTAACTCCCTAAGTAAGCTTCATGATATGCCTGGTGGGAAATACCCATTTTCTCTTTTTTATGGCCCAGACCTCAGGGAAAGAAATGTACTAATTTGTTTCTGTTCTTTACCTTTCTAGGCAAAATCCTTGTTTGGTAACCAGAGCTGTATATATTGACATTCTTTTCCTGTTGAGTTGCTGCCTTGACAAACCTGCAAAAGACAGCCAGCCAGGTATGATTCACTGCTATGTCATGTTTCGGAAGGGTCACAAGTCTTTGAAATGCAGGTGGGGTTATAAATGGCTCTTCTTCATACCCCCCCATCATTTAGTTTTCTAAGACTAACCAACCACACATCAGAATTAAACATAGTATCATATAGTTCCCTCCTAAAAGCTTTTCAAGGGAATATGTCCCTGTTTACATGCAAATTAGTTATCCATTTTCTCTTTGGCCGTTAAGAGCATGGGCTCTAGTCAGTTGCACTGTGTTACTAAGACTCTCACTTGGCCCCATTTCATACATCTTCTTTAAAAGGTCTTCATCGTCAATAACTTAGAGTTCATTCTCTTCCATTCTGAGGAGATAACTGAGCTGGACTCATTTAGTACTGGAGCTTAGATATGTGAGACTATCTCAGAGCCATCCCTTGCCACCTCCAGCTCTGACATTATACATGTTCCTTGGTCACATATGTTTCCTGGTATGGACCCCAGATCCACAGACAATTGTTCTATTTTAATCACAGTTCACAAAGTGGTTTTCTTAAAAGGGAGAGGGCAACTCCAAATAAAAAAATGTTTTGATGTGTTTATATAAGAGGCTACAGGAAGTGCTGTACATGAATTCCAGGCCACAGACTGAAACTGATTTTCATCAACACAAACTGGAATGCGGGGTAATGAGCCTGCAACTGGTTAAAATCAGCCTCTTCTAATTGATTAGGCCTGTCTAAAGGAGGCTACAATTACAAAGTCAGATTCTGAGTACAAGCAGGCCAGGTTTTTCCTCTGTTACATTTAGTCTGTCAATGATTTGTTGTCTTCGTAAATACATTCAGCCTGTCAAAGTCCAGATTTGTCCATATGGAACCCTGTTCCCAAATTCAAACCAATTTAAAATGCTTTGGGGGGGAGGTGCGAAACCTCCTCACCCGGATCAGTGTATATTAGCCCACAAAGCCCCTGTGGCCATGCAGAGTTAATAAGAACACGCCTGGACTTTCATCAACTCCACATCCCTACATAGAGGTAGCTGTTGTATCCATTTGGTGGACCGGGATCTTAGAGTTTTATAGCAGTCATAGTTTAGACCTCTTGCCCCCAGAATAATTACTAATAGTGCCTCCTTTTACTCTTGAGAGTGTCCAGGTTTGCACAGTAAATCACAGGTCACTCTAAGGGATCTCAGGATGATGTCCACTTCATTGTATACTTGAGCTACCTGGGGTCTAGAGATTATATAAGAAATGTTACCAAGTAAGTTGTTTGTGTTTCTGCTGTTTTTGTATTTCAGTTTCCAGTTCCCTAGAGATTTGTAACTCTTCTCCACTAAGTGTGGGAGAGTTGCTCACAAGCCCATTCACTGGAATCCTATCAAAATTGTGTGGTTGATTATAATCATTGGTTTAAGAACTAAATTTTTCTTGACATATTAGTACCATTATTTCCTGTCTGCAGGGTTAGCCTTGGTTGTGGTACCTTGTTTTCTTCTGCAGCCTCCCATCTTTACTCAGCTAGGCTTCTCCGTGGGGATAACTGGTTTGGAAATCACCTTTCCCTCCAAATTCTGACATTAATGTTCACATCCCATTTTAATATGATTGTAAGGTGTCATTTATTACTCTACAGTATTTCATCCCCATCAATGTATTATTCTTCTTAAAGCCACGACTTCTCAGGGTAAGAGGCAAGGGGGCTGGGAAACTTTACTCTTTTTCCAGTCTAACAGCTACGGCTCTAATATTTTATCCTGCATGTCCAGTAGAGCAGTCACCAACCTTATGTGGTCCTTGGTCACTGAAAATTGAGATGTTCTGTAAGAAGAAAATACGTATTGAATTTCAAAGACTTCATTTGAAAAAAAAATGTGCAATTTCTCTTCAATAATTTTTATATTACTATATGTTAGAATGATAATGTGCTTGATAGATTATATAAAATGTATTAAGATTAATTTCACCTTTTAACTTTTAAAAAAGCTACTAAAAAGAGAAAAAAACATGATTCCTATTATCTTCCCTTTGGACAAGTCCTGGTTTTAACCATTTATCTGTGTCAGTTGATCTATCCATATAGTACTTCCACATAAATAGTTGTGGCAAATTTTTCTCCTTTGAGAAAGAATTAGATTTTTAGAACTAAACAAATATCAAATAGGATGGCAATTAAGATGAATAGCACTATTTAGGATAAAATTGCACTGTGAGCTTAAAGTGATGAAATCTGTACTAGTGTGTTTGATAAATTGTTTCCAAAGGCACCAAACAGGGTGATCACTTACCTGGGTTTGTGGATTTCAAAATAATGCAAGTGCCTTGAAAGAATGAATCACACCTTAGCTGATTTTGTCCCTCAGCTAAGCATGTTTACTACTAACTGATTGAATTGCAGAATTTCCTCGGTTTTCAGACTAGTAATGGTTTTGTCATCTATATGCAAGTCTTATTCAAACTCATGATTCAGATAGATGTAAATTAATTTTCTGAATTCAAATCAGATGTTTTAAATCTGTTCAAATCATATGTATGCAATACTTATTCCATTATTAACTCACAAACCTTAGAGAGTTTATATATACTACATAGACTTAGAAGCCAGATTCCTAGGTTTAAATGCCAGGTCTGCAGTTTACTTGCTTTGTGACCTTATCAAGTCATTAAATCTCTTGGAGACCCTTTTTCTCAATTGTAAGTGGAAAGGGTCAATTGTAAGTGAAGAGGGTCATGTGATCTTTAAGACAAAGTTACATTTCTTCCTGTGGCTACATTCTGATGGGATTCTGAGGACCCTCTGGAGTCCAAGTTCTTGCTGTCACTCAAAAAGAATATAACTGAAAATTCATTCAAAGAATGTTAGAGACTTGCCCAGGCATTGTGAAAATCAGTTCAGGAGGTTTTCAGAAGGTGGGAGATGGAAATTAGAGGACCAAAGTACAATTAAAAGCAGCACAATGCTAAAAAATGGTTGTTTTAGAATGGTGTTTTTAAGGGTTTTTTCCTATTACTTTCAATCTTGCTAATTTTATGCAGCATTAGTCTGTTTTATTCATAAGTAGGTGTATATGTGTATTGTGACAGGAAGTGTATCTGAACATGAACTTTGAAGGAGATGCATTATTCCAAAAGAAGTAAATTAATATCAATTTCAAGGAACTTGTTAAAGTAGCTCTTACCCATCCCCTCTCAAATACTATTCTGTAAGTGACTTTCAAAGGTTGCTCCTACCTCAGAAAAATCTTAGAACCACATTGAAGAGCTGGGGCACAAACCATGAGAAAAATTGTGGAGGGGGAAAGGCAGAAAAGATGATTTTAAAAGCTTAAGGTAATGATGTGTTTTGTGTAATCCAAACTTTTATCTTAGTGCTTCCCAATCATTTGAGGTTTCCTCAGCCATTAACTAGATTTTAAAAATTCCAAATCTGGGGGTTTGTTTTGTGTTTTAAAGTGATTTAAACCCACAAGGACTCTCTGTCCCCTATCTTCTTTTTCCTCTTCTGAATCCAGCTGTCATCATTAGTATATATCAGTTTCCTGATGGAAAGAAAATTATAGTTTCCCATTGGAGTCGGGGGAATGAGGAAGAAAAAACTCTACTGCCACAAGGACTCAGAAGCTGGGTTACAGGCCTGGGCAGGGACATGGAAACAGATCCTTCATTCTCATCTTAAATATATTTTAATTGTTTGCTCTCAATTTGGAACCTATTGAAATACCTATGCACTGAAATACTGATACATGACTGAATATCCCTTTGTTCTGAGAGGGACTTTCTGCTGCTCCTTTCTGCTCACACTCCTTAAATCTGTATTTTTCCACAGCTTGCTTTTATCAGGTATTTGAACAAATATCTGACTTTTTACTAATCTACTGCGATCTATTGTTCTTTCTTTTATAATCCCATGTATGCATAATGAGTTAAATATGAATCTTGAGTAGAACTAGTTAATCCCAAAGAATTGCCATCACAGCAATTTTATATAAAATGCAGATGGAAAAGGATTTGTCCATCCTATTTCGTATCACATAAATGATCTCAAAAAGTGTTTCCCTATCCTTGAGATTTATATAGGATGCCCATTACACTCTCATTTTTAGGAAATATTTTCAATATCTTCCTTGTAGGGGCCATAATAGTTACAGCCAACTTTTATTGACCACTTGACTCCATAGTGAGCATTGAACCAAGCATTTTGTGGGTATTGATAAGACACTAGTGCTCCTTCACTTTAGACATCAAACAACAGGCCCAGAGAGAACTACCCAGAGTTACTATCTTAGGCAGAGCAGCCTAAATTCCTCTTCGTGGATTCAACTTCCTGGGTTTCTGCCCTATAGAAAACCCAGACCTCAGAAAGGAGTCCTCTTTAAAGAAGCTTCTAGACCATGTTTTTATGTGAACTTTCTTGTGTTCTGGTCTCCCAACCAGAAGGTGTATGGCATAGCACAAGAGCAGAGCCAGGGTTGGTACAGTTATTAGAAAGAGAAAGCCTGACCACTCTCAGGCAGCCACCTGTCCCTTTTCCTTGGAAAGTGGACACATGGTCATTGTGTGAAACCCTGCCCCATGCCAGGCTGCTGCTGCTGCCTTTTGTGGTTTCTTTGTTAGTTGGAATTTATAGTTCAAATCTCATCGTTTTGCCAAATGCAATAAACATTTTGTTTTAACTGGAATGCAACTTTTATTATTGTTATTATTTTTCTTCTAAATGCCTTAAGAGTGACCAACTTGTAAGCATGAAGTCAAAATCCCTAAAGTAGTCCAAATACCGAGTCAATGTACTTTGCAGATCAGTGTAAGTTTAGAAGACAGGTTTTCATTTGTTACTACTCGTATTGATAGAAAGGAAGTTAGGTAACGAAAGCCCTCCCAAAGGCAAGCTTAGATGCTGATGATGGCCAAACAGTTAAATCTGTGAGAAATGTTCAGCAATGCCTTCTTTTTGTGTGACCTAGAACATGAATAAGATATGTGTAACATGAATAAATGTAAGGTCAATGAATTTTATGACATATTAACTTCCTATTCTTAAGTTCCTGGGAAATGTCACCAAACAATTATGGTGAATAAAAACATTGGCAACTTACAAACACCTGCTTTGATTATTTGATCTAATTAGGTTAAATTTAACCAATGCCATCTGAACAAATTGAAAACAACTCTTATCTCTTCCCTCGGTCATGCACTTTTATCGATGTTGAATGCAGATGTGTTTAATATGACACAGTTGGTGCTGTTCTCTCAGCTCTGGGTGGGAGATAAAAGGGAATTGAGAACATATTTTGAGAGTCTTTTGGGGACTTTATATTTCTGGGCCCATAATTATTAAATTTCAAGGAATTGTTGTCAATAAATTAGTAGCTTTTCTCCAAAACACTTGGACTGTCATCTGAACTATCGCTATTGCCAAAAGTATCTTACCCAGGGAACTGTGAGCTCCTGAAGTAAGTAGATGACTTCTCAGTGCCTTCCCAAGTCAGAGTAATACAGGTTATGCTATTAGATTGCTAGGTTCAGATAGTATTTACCCCTTGTTAATTCCAAACCTAGTGCTTAGTAGAGAGGCCCACAATTCTTAGAGTTTTCAAGTTTAGAGATTATTTAATGAGTAGGTAAAGTGGAAACTATGGCAATTAATGACTTTCTCAAGGTCACATAGCTGTTGTGTGAAAAATCAAGTTTTCCTGGCTCTTGATCAAGTGCCCATTTCCATTACTCAAGTTAAGGGCCTCATGATAGTGAGAGAGCTGGACTGTCTGGATCTATGACAGAACTGAGTCACAAAGCCTGCCTTCCTCTGTGTCCCAGGAGTAAAATACTGTTCAAATGAGTGGCTAAGGTCTCCACATCTGTGAATTTTTCTACACATTTCTGTCTTACCCTTATATAGCCACTCATCACAAATAATCTGAAATGAGTTGTCATGTCAATTAAATTAATTAAGCAAGTCATTTTTTTTTTAAGTTTATTCTAGACAGTTCATAGAAGTGGAGTTACAACTTCTGACATTTTATGTCTGTGTTCTTTCACTTAATATTTTCAAGTTGTAGCATTAATTCCTGTTGTTGCATGAATTGATACTGCTTGTTGTTCTTGCTGTTCTTTTTTATGACTGAATAATGTTCCATTGTATAGAGACAGCCAGTGTTGTTTAATAGAGAGCAAATATTTTGAGAATTGCGTCGTTAGGCAGCTTTGTCATTGTCCACATGTCCTAGAATGTACTTACACTAAGCTGTAAAGGGTAGCCTGTTGGGAACTACTATTGTACATGCAGTCCATAGTGAACTCAAGAATTTTAAAGTAACACTTAATGTGTACCACATTTTGTTTGTTCATTCATCAGTTGACAGACATTTGGGTTGTTTCCACTTTGGAGCTGTTATGAATAATATTGCTATGAAGATTCATGGACAAATTTTTGTGGGGACATATGTTTTCATTTCTCTTGGGCTTATATCTAGAAGTAGCTGGATCTTATGCCAACTCCAAGTTTAACTTTTTGAGGAACTGCCAAACTGTTTCCATGGCATTTTATGGAATTTTTATGGCATTTTACATTCCCACCAGCAATGTGTGAGGTTTCCAGTTACTCTACATCCTCAACAATACTTGTTACTGTCCCTCTTTTTGACATAACTAGTGGGTATGAAACAGAATCTCATATACTTTTGATTTGCTTTTCCTTAATGGCTGATGATGTTGAGCGTCTTTTGTAGTGTCAGTTAGCCATTTGTGTGTCTTCAGAGAAATGTCTGTTCAGATTCTTTGTCCATTTTATTTTTGAGTTGTGCAAGTTCTTTATATATTCTGGTTATGTCAAGTACAATTTACAATGTTTTCTCCCATTCTGTGGGAAGTTTTTTCACTCCCTTTACAATATCTCTTGAGGTACAGTAGATTTTAGTTTTGATGGAGTTCAGTTTATCTTTATTGGTTTTTCCTTCTGTGATTTGTGCTCTTGATGTCATATCTAGAAGCCACTGCCTAATCCAAGGTCATAGAGATTTGTGCACCCATGTTTTCTACTTAAGAATTTACCTCTTGAGGCCAGGCATAGTGGCACATGCCTGTAAGCAGCAGCCTAGTAAGCCGCGGCTGGGGCCAGGGATCGCGGTTCAAGTCCCTCTGGGGGCACGTAGCGAGATCTAGTTCCAAAAAGGTATGGCTGGGCATGGTGGCGTGTGCCTGTAATCCCAGCTACCTGGGAAACTGAGGCTGAGGATTGCTTGAGTCTGTGGTACCCCAGGCAACGTGAGCCTGCGGTTCCACAGGCAAAAGTAGCAAGACCTAGTCTCAAAAAAAAAAAAAAAAAAAAAAAAAGAATTTACCTCTTAAGCTGTTTGTGGTGGCTTGCGCCTTTAATCCCAGCTTTGGGAGGCTGAGGCTAGGAATTGCTTGAGTCTGCAGGTTCAAGACTACTCCGGGGGGGGGTGAATCCCGGTAAAATAAATAAATAAATTAATTAATTAAAAAAAAAAGAAAAAAAGACTACTCCAGGCAACATGGCGAGACCTAGTCTCAAAAAACAGCCAAGCGAAAAAAAAAATAGCCAGGCATGGTGGCACGTGCCTGTAATCCCAGCCTTGGGAGCCTGACGCTAGGGATCACTTGAATCTGCAAGTCCGAGACTACCCTGGACAACATAATGAGACCTAGTTTCTTTAAAAAAAAAAATTTACCACTTAAAACATTTAAGTCTCTGGTCCATTTTGAGTTAATTCTTATATTTCTTGTGAAGTGCAGGTCTAGCTCATTCTTTTGACATATGCCAATCAATTTGTTTTTCAGTTAATTGAAAAGATTATGTTTCCCCATTTAATTACCTTGACATCCTTGTTGAAGAAATCAGTTGATCATATATAGATTTATTTCTGACTTCTCAGTCATTGTTGTGTATGTCTTTGTGCCAAGCTACACTATCTTGATTATCATTGCTGTGTAGTAACTTTTGTAAGTCTCCCAGCTTTGTTTTTTTTTTTTTTTAAGATTGTTTTGGTTAGGTCCCTTGCATTTTCAAGCAAATTTTAACATCAGCTTGTCAATTACCTCAAGAAGAAAAGCCAACTAGCATTTTGGTAAGAATTATGTTAAATCTATGGGCCCATAGCAGTGTTCTGTCTCTGGACTTCAGAGCAGATGTAGAATGTCCTTCATTAGATCTTTAAGTTCTTTCAGTGATGTTTTGTAGTTTTTGATTTATGTATCATGGATATATTTGGCTAAATAATTTATTCTTACTCTTTTTGATGTTACTATAAATGGAACTATTTTCTTAATTTCAATTTTAGATTTTCTGTTGCTATGATGTAAAACTGCAGTTGATATTTTTCTGTTCATCTTTCTTGCAACTTTACTGAACTCAATTTTTAGCTCCAGTAGGACTTTCGGTGGACTCCTTGAAATTCTCTTGGCACTAAGTCCTGTCCTATGCAATGTAGTTTTTCTTTCTTCTTTCCAATCTGGATTCTTCTTTTTTCTTGCCTCATTCACGCTGGCTAGAACTTCTAGTACATTGTTGAACAGAAGCAGCAAGAGTAGACATCTTTGTCTGTTACCTAATCTTGGGGGAGAGATTTGTCTTTCACCATGAATTATGCTTTCTTAGTATGGTAAAAAAAAACCCAAGAAGGGATTTTCATAGATGTTCTCCTCTGGTTTATTGGGTGTTTTTATCACGAAAAACTGTTGGATTTTGTCAATTTTTTTTTTCATTATTGAGATGATCATGTGGCTTTTGTCTTTTATTAATATGGTGAGTGGTAACTTTTCATTCTTGAGTGGTATTCCATTGTCTGTATGGTTTATGTTAATGCCCCCAATGATGAATTTTGGGTTTGTCTACTTCTTGGGAAATTGTGATGTGGCTTACCATAGTCACATAGATGTGTTTGTGTTTTTATTTCTCTGAAGTAAAACCCAGGAAAAAGATTACTAAGTCACATTACAAGAATTGTCTGATATTATTAGAAACTGCCAAACTATTTCCCCAAGAGGCTTAACACTTTGTATTCTCACCAGAACATATGAGAGCCCACTTGTTCTGTACCCTCACCTAGACTTATATTATGCCTTTTGTTAATTGTAGCCATTCTAGTAGTTGTGTAGTGGTGTTGTGATTTTAATGTGCATTTCTCTAGTTGGATATATACTTACATGCCATATTTGCCATACAAGTGTCTTTTTTGGTAGTGTCCATTTGAATCTGGTATACATTTCTCTTTAAAACTGAGTTATTTGCTTTATTGAAAGGTTAGATAGAGTTCTATATTCTGGGTAAAAGTCCTTCATACAGGTAAATGTTTTGCAAATATTTTCTAACAATTTGTTGCTTTCTGTTTTCTTAATATCCTTTGAAGAACACACATTTAAAAATTGATAAATTCAATTCATCACTTTTTTCTTTTGTGTTTTAGTGAAGTCTTTGTCTTTCCCACTGGCACAGAAATATTCTCTCTTATTCTGGGATATTTATGCTTAGATCTGTATTCCACTTAAAGATGATCTTTGTGTATGTGTGTCATGATGTCTCTTATAATTGTAAATAACCAGTTGTTTTAGCAATATTTTTTATATGTTTTTTTTTCCCTTTGCCTTTTTTTCCTCTTTCCAGGATTTCCTTGTGTTTGTTTAGTCATTTAAAGTTATCCCTAATGCTCTGGGTTTTTTCTCTCTGTGTTTCATTTTTGATAGCGTCTATTTCTTTGTCTCTGAATTCACTAATCTTTTCCTTTGCAGTGTCTAATCTGCATTAGTTCCATCAAATGCGTATTTTGAATTTCAGTTCTCTCAAAATTTCACTTATGTTGTTTTGTATCTTCTCTATTTCTTTTTATCATTATCCATTCTTCTAGGTTCTTGACCATGTTTGTAATAGCAGTTTTCACAGTCTTATTCCTAATTCCATAATAATTGTTTCTTTTATTAATTTTACTTCTGGTTAATCGTCATATTTTCCCACTTCTTTGCATGCTGGTAATTAGATGCCACACAATGTTAACCGTATATTGTTGGGTTTTGAATTCATTTTATTCCTCTATAGTGTTGGACTTTGTTCTGCCATGTGATTGTTACTTGAAATCACTTGGATTCTTATAAGATTTGCTTTTAAGTTTGATTATAGTGTGTCCAATCTTAAGAGGACCCTTCAATTTAGGGCAAATACAATTTAGGGCAAATGCAGAAAAAATTCAATTTAGGGCAGATAAGACTTTCCTTATAAGATATGTCCTTCTGAAGTATTAGAAGATTTTCTTCTCTGGTGAGACATGAACTATCATGACCCTATATGGACTTTAGGAATTTTTCAGCACGTTGTTTTCTTGTCTTGCTTTAGCCTCAGACTTTCACCCCATGCTTGTGCAGTATTCAGTGAAAAAATGTAAGGGGTCACCTCTGCAGATCTCCAAAACTCCCTTTATACAAATTCCTCCTGTCTGATATTGTGACCCGCAAATTCCAGTTCCCTCAGTCTTCCCCAACTTTGATCTCTTATCTCTTCAACTAAGTAAAATCTCTGAGGTCCCATTCTCTATTGCCTCTAGGCAATATCCTGGTACTGCTGTAATGTTAAGCTATTTCTTCTTGAGTGGTTAGTCACAATGCTGCACTGTCTATCTGGTGTTTAAAACATTAATTTTATGCATTTGTACAATTTTTTAAGTTGTTTGTGAGAGGACAGTTCCTATAGAAGTTAAAACTTATGTACTGAAGGAGAAACATTTCCATCACTTTGTTTTGAAACCTATTGGTCAACTGTAAATGGCAGTTATACCCTTAGAGGACATTTAAAAAACAAAAAGAAAAGAAAGAAAACTAAAAGCTCTAGTTTCTTTCCATGGTAAGAAAAGAAAAAATCCAATACTGGAAGAAAAGCAAAATTGGTAACAAGAGGTAACAGGAGGCAAAATTGGTAACAAGAACAAAAAAATGAGCGGTCATTATATCCAGAGTAAGGAGACAAAGCTTGCACTGGCCTCTTGGCCAGGTACATTTACACTCCAAGGCTCATCTCTATTGCTCATCTGACAGAATTTATTTAACTCCTCCTTCCATGTTGGGGCCAGACTTCACATTACATCGAGTTCCCAGACCTACCACATTCTGTTGGATTTGCCAGCTGTAACTGCGCCTTGAAGTGTCATTCCTACAGGCACTGGTCCACAGTCAGTGGTGCCTGGAACCTCTTCAGTCTTAGTCTGTTTTTCCCAGAATGGTAACCTGGGGGGACTCCAGTTCTGGTGGTCCCAACCTTTCTTTCACTCCAGGTGAGGCAGCAAAAGTAAGTCCTGGAAGCCAATTGCAGTCCCTCTGGTGTCCAGGGACAGAGATGGTACCTCTGCCAGAGAGCCCAAGGCTGAGGGGGATGAGAAATGGTGTCAGTTTTTCAGGTCTGTCCCAGCCACTGTGGCTTCAGCTACAGCTCAGATGCTGATAGACTGGGGTGGGGGTGGGGAATGGGGGGTCAATCTCAGTCCCTCTGGTTCTCTCCCACCTCTAACAGGCTTTGATAGGAATGAGAAGGAAAACAATCCGTCTGCAGACATATGAGAGGAGAGGCCCTGAACACTTTCGTTACCTGGATGAGACCCAAACAGAGCATGAGCAGAACCATACAGACAAAACTGTAAATCCAACTAAAAAGATGACCTATCACAGAGCTACACTTAACACTGTTTCAGGGGGCCAGGGAATCAAATCCCTGATGTAGTGATGTGTCAGCACCAGCAAAGCAACCCCCTACCACAAAGGACAAGAAAAGCCACAGAGATGGAGCTGTGTTCCCACTCAGAACTGCAAACCAGGGGAAAGGAGAGGAGATGGATCAGCCACCCACTGGAGTTTGTCCACTAGGGGACCTCTCTACCACAAATGATTGGGAGTTGTGAACCCAAACCCAGACACCAAAACAATACAGTTTGGAAGCAGCAGATGGACAAACATTGGAACAGAGGAAATAGCCAACATGAATGAAGAGGCAAGAAACCCTGTGATGACACAGGTCTGGAGAAGAGGAGACATTCATCTCCATTAAAGGAACTACAACCAAGGAGCCAGGATAGCAGTTCCGTACAACCCAATGACAAGAGGTTCCAGACATGCTCAGACTAGTCACCCCCTGTACAGCCAGCCAACCCTGGAAATCTAAACAGGGAAAAAAAAAAAAAAGACATTGTACCAGAAAAGAAAGAGAACAACGGGCCAAACATCAATCAATGACTCGCAGGGCAAGGGAGGTGGGAGCCACCAGATGGGGTAAGGGGGGAAGGGGAAAAAAATTGGTCATAACTATACAACTAAGACCCAGATTGTATGCAGAAAATAAAATTAAAAATAAAAAAAAAAGAAAAGAAAAAGTAAGTCCCATGTATTTAAAGGATTCTTTGAAGCCAGCTGCTTATTCTCAAGTTAGTCTCACACTGCAATGCCTAAGATGGAAGAGAAGCCCCAGTCCTCTTTGGGAAAGGGGTTAAATTAAGTAGGGAATGTCTACAGTGTGATGATAAGGAGACTTTTTGATCTGCCAATCTTGTTCTTAGGAGAAATTCACAAGAAACCAAAAACAGTGTATACTTAGAAATAATTTCATGTTTGGTGCCTTTGGGTAGTCCTGTGTTTGTTCACAAGTATTTCCTCCTTGTGTTGGGCAGAAGCAAAGATGGGATGGTGGGTGGAGGCAAAAAGTGAAAAATTTTGGTCCCACCCAGTGCCTGATGAGCTCATTTTTCACCCACCCAAATCCTTCCAGAACTCTCTCCTCTAACTTGCTGTCTCCCTAGACACAGGATTATGTTTTTATTTTGTGGGTTGAAAGATAGTCTTCAAATAGTGTTCTCAGAAGCTCAGTCTCAGCAGCAGATAAGGAATTCTGTGCTTTAAAAATTCATTCCTTTGAGAATATGTGGGGGAAGAGGAAGAGGGAATGTTTTCGAAGGGGTGTGTGTTGGGCTCTGTGCCTGTGTAAACAGAGCATGAAGGGGTTCAGAGACCTAGAAACAGAAGTAGGCAAGAAATATACAGCCCAGTGCCAGTTCAGGGTGCTTCTCAAGACAAAATTAGGCTTCAGATACCTCTGTCAGGGCATTCTACATATTTGTGACTGGGAGGGCCCCTTGGGTCAGGATTATAGTTTATTAGGAGGAGCAGAGGATTAAATAGAAGAATGGAATTTCCCTTCGATAAGGAGAAGCCAAGATTTATTAAATCAGTTGATTTTTTTTGTTGTTGTTGTTTTAGTTCCTATGGTTTCCTCTTCTCCCCCAAATATTTTTTGCAGAGAAATTGCATAACAGGACATTAACTTTCACAGAGTGTACAAATTATCATGTGATTATTTTTAGAACCAGTTTATCAACTGTTTCTGATAAAAACTTTGGTTGGATCTGATTACAGGTCTTTCTGACCAGAACCACAGTTCTCTGAAATAGAAAAAGCAGACCGTCTCATCATGCACTGAAAGTGAAATCTGCTTCGTAGTCTCTTAGCACCTCATTTTTCAAAAGGAAGGTAGAGATTCTGGGAGAGAAGTGGGAGCAGAGAGGAAACTCCGAATGATTCCATCTGCAAACTTTTCTTGGACTAATGATTTCAGGAAATTCAGAGCCTATTCAGTACATAACAGAATACTTTTTACTCATTCATTCTTTCAAGGCAGAGAAAACAGTCTGCACAGTCAGAAGGAACAAAGGACCTTTGGAGGTTTAGTAGCAAGTGACCACCATAGTGACATAATCAGTATTGGTGATTTTTATGCAGTATCCCCATTAAGTGACTTCTGTCCCATAATAGTAAAATCATTTTTTGTCTGTTTGAAGCAAGAGCCCTTTCCTGAGATGCTGTAAGGACTGATTACTCCTCATGGATACCAAATGGTGCTTATAAATAGAATGAGATTGCTGTGATGACTAGGACTTCTGCCTCCTCTGTGGCCATCTCTGCTGGGATCATGAAAATGCTGTGTCTTTGGGCCCATACACCATTCCTTCCTCCTCTTGTTATTTTGATCAGTTCAGCACCAAACAGTCAGATTAACTAGCTTTGTGACACAGCAGTGAAGGCCAGGAACTGTATGATGTTCAGGAATTTCTTGGTTAAGCACTAGATGAAGGGGTTGATTTATGATTAGGGGCCGTGGTATACAAAAACAAATACCATTAAACACTAGAATTACACTCCGCATGGCAAGGTGTTTACACTGTGAGAAGCACAGATGATCTCAGGTCTGAGGTAGTGGTTCTTAACGTGTGGTCCCTGCAGCAGCATCACCTGAAAATTTGTTGGCAATGTGATGGGGGTGGGAGGGGTGCTTGCCTCAGACCTACGGAATCAGGTATTTGAAAGCGAGCACGCAGAAGTTTGAGAACCACGGGTCTGAGGTAGCAGCCTAGCTACTCGGAGTACACTCAGTGACTGGAATGCCAGGTGAAACTGCCCTCTTTTTTTTTTAATTGTTATTTTCCAAAGCTCTCTCTTTCTCTTTGCTGAGTACTTGGAGTTAAATTCACCTAAATTAAATACTCTTATGGTGAAACTCCACTGTAACCATAATTATGTGGTAATGATATCATCCACTTTCTTTTTTTCAGAATGCCCTTGTCAAAGCTGTTTAGATTAGCATGCATCTTTCAAGATTATGTGTA
The DNA here is from genome assembly GCA_004024945.1 of Uropsilus gracilis. Taxonomy (NCBI): domain Eukaryota; kingdom Metazoa; phylum Chordata; class Mammalia; order Eulipotyphla; family Talpidae; genus Uropsilus; species Uropsilus gracilis. The sequence goes on from PVHY01007151.1 coordinate 55,506, forward strand.
TTTAAAAAAAAAGAAGAGGAGGAAGAAAGAAACTTTAACAAACTTGTATGGATAGCTCAGAGAATCAAAGATAAATGACCCAATGACCCACAGGTCTCCCCTTTGGATCTATGCTCCTCCTCTGGGGAGGAGACAGACATCCTAAATTAATAAAATGGGGCTTGTGAAATAGGGTTCCCCACTCTAGGTCGGTACTGCTTCAATTCTCTTTCAGCAGCCAGTTCAAGGTTAACTTTGGGTTAACCTACCAAGATTACCTTGGTAGCTTACGATTGGCAGCTTTGAAAACCAGTTAATTTAGCAATCACACTATTCAGGTTGCAGACAGAACACTGAAACCTGCAACTTGCTAAAGAGAACTGCTAAGATAACACATCTGAGATTCCCTGAGGGAATCCTGTGAATGGGCCACTGTACCCCTTCACTCAGACACTCACTCCTTGTCTTGGGGAACTCAACATAGTCATTTTGATTCCTTCCTAGGATATCTGTTCAGGTAGTCCTTCTTCCCGAACAAGCAACCTCAGGAACTTCTATCCACCTTTCCAAAATTCTGGTTCCCTAATGCTCATGGCATTTTCACTATGACACAGTAGACTATAGCAGAATGACACCAAAGGAACTTTTTCTAAAAGCAAAATTAAAAAATCAGCCTTCAGGATGACGGTGTGGATAATTCACTGCTTTTATGGTGGTAAGGTAGCTTTTCTTCTGTAAAATGATAACGGATGTTGAGTTTTTAATAGTTGTACTTGACAAAATAAAAATTTGGCAACTTTTATCAGTGCTACAGTGTTTCTGACATTTTATCAATTCTTAAATTCCAAACTTAGGGATTATTTCTCCATTGAACCAACAAGAGGCAGTGCCCTCCTATGTGAATCCAGCATTAAGCCTTGAGAACTAGAAATATGGTTGCTCTAAAGAAGAACCAAAAAGCTTAATTTCTAAAGTGAAATGAAATTGGATGTTTAGAATCAGTCATAGACACTTGGGTGACTGAAATGAACACCCTAATGGGAAAATCCAAAGACTTTCAAAATAAGGAGGACTGGGGGAAAAATCCAGCTAATAAGTTTGCAAAAATCCTCTAGTTTATGGAAAATAAGATGGTGCCATTAAAAGAGGTACTTGAGTTTTAATTGACTTTCCAGGGAAAAGGTAAGAAGAAACCCAAAGCTATCAAAAATTGAAATTGCAAGTAGAAATGTCACGTATAGTTTAGAGAAAAGAATTGCTAAACCAGACTGAGGAAATCATTAAGAGGCAATTTCAGTTTTTTTGTGACCTCCAAATGGAAATGAGCACCCCAGTTATCTAGATCTTGAACTGTATTTGGTAGGGCAGGACACAAAACAGTGCTTCCCCAGGAGAAATCAAGGTTGAAAACCATTTGGGGAACCCTGCTGGCTGTGAGCTGAAGAACCCCTGAAACAAAGTTGTCTTTCCAGCTTACCTGACTCCCTTTAAAGCCAGGCTTGCCCTGGAGACTCACACAGTTGTCCCCTGAGAGTGTTTTTATAGAAGCTTCCAGATAAATGTAGTGTCCTTCCTGTGTTGAGTAACCACTGTACGGAAAAAAGCAATATATCCTTTTCAGTCATTGCCACCGCTTATGTTAAAGTGTCAGCATTTCTGACTCCAGTCTCCTGTTCTAGCTATGGACCTGCCTCACTAACCCTGGGAGTGAAGGGTGTTCTTTGCTCCCCACAAAAGTGGGAAGTTAGCTGGGTGCGGTGGCACGCGCCTATAATCTCAGCTACTTAGGAGACTGAAGCTAGGAATTACTTGACTTCTTGGGTTCAGGACTACCCTGGGCAACATAGCGAGATCTAGTTTCAAAAAAAGTTGCTGGGCGTGGTAATACGTGCCTGTAATCCCAGCTACCTGGGAGGCTGAGACTAGGGATCACGAGTTCACGGGTTCAAGACTACCTAGTCTCTTAAAAAAAAAAAGTGGCAACTCCATGAAAATGAAGCTTGGTATTCCCAATTCACCGCTGCATCCTAGACCTAGAACAGAACCTGAAGGCCTCCTGCCAGAGGCTGTCAGAGTCTTCTTCATGCTTTGATGATTTCCTCTTTTGGATTTTATTTGTAAGAGAAAATTGAACAAGAGATATATTTTCTTACTTCTTTGCTATTGTGAAGTATTAGGTCAAATCAGCTGTGCTCTGCTCAAAACTGCAGCCCTTATCCACCCAGCCATAAACTCAGGAACTCCTGAGAAAGTCATCTCTGAGGTGTGTGGTTCTCAGCTGGGATGCATACCAGAATTACTTCCTAGCGTCTTAACACTACAGCTGTCCGTGCTCTGTTCAAAAACGGTAGAATCAGAATCTGTAACAGTGAGGTTTCTGGCATGTGGGGTAGGTATCCCAAAAACCATTTACCAAGGTTGTGGTTTAAAGAATAAAAATAAATTAATTAAGAAACAACAAGAACTCTTCCTTCAGGGCATTTCTCAAGATACCTGACCCAGGAGCATCAGCTCACTTGGACATTTGTTAGAAATGCAAAAGCTCAGCCTCCACCCTAGACATCCTGAATACAAAAGTGGGGCCTAAACCCAGGCAGCAGTCTGGTTTCCCCAGCCCTCTAGATGATTCTGATGCTACAGAGGATTGAGAAACTCTGCCTTAAGGCATCTCTTTGGGTTTTGCCTGTACTATTTCTAAGCATCAGTTTGTACAAAGTATATGAATGTCATTGGAGAACTTTCTAGTTTGTGGCTCAGACCTGACCTCTCCTGCTTGGCAATTTTCTTCTTTCCCAGTGCTCCTTTCCTCTCCCACTCAGGCAGATCTGGGCAGCTTTCATGGCCCACCTGAAATTTTGCTCCCTCCTTTCTGAAAGCCCCTTATTACTTCTGCCAGTAGAAAATAAGTGCCCTTTATGTTCATGTCAGTTATTTTTAGGACTTTCATTTTCTCTTTTTCTAACATATTTTGTCCCACCCTGAGCCAATAACTTACTTGTTTTCTCACTTATAAAACAGGAATCAAGACCTGGCATGGTGGCGCATGCCTGTAGGTGGCAGCCTAGGAAGTCACGGCCGGGTCCAGGGATTGCAGTTCAAGTTCTGCTGGGAGCATGTAGGGAGACCTAGTTCCAAAAAAATAACTGGGCATGGTGGTACGCGCCTGTAATCCCAGCTACCTGGGAAGCTGAGACTGGGGATTGCTTGAGTCTGTGGTACCCTGGGCAATGCGAGCCTGTGGTTCCATGGGCAAAAATAGCAAGGCCTAGTCTCAAAATAAAATAAAACAGGAATAATGCTTTCTTTGTTGAGTGAGTTAATATTCTTGTAATTCTTCTAATACCCAAGTGTCAATTCTAAAAGCAATTATTATTTGGCATATTAAATAATGGGTGTATATTGTTTCTACAGTGCATGGCACATACTCAGCAAATGTCAGCTTTCTGTTATCTTAGGGTACTAAATGTTTTTCATTTTTTATAGTTGTCTTACCATTATTATTATTTTGCACTTTATTTTCCCATTAGTTTTTTTTTAAACTCTTTAACAACAATTAATTTTTCTTTCTCAGTTCTTAATCTCCCAAAGTACCTAATATAGACTCAGTAAATGCTAATGGAATTGTACTGAACTCCGCAGGCAATATCAACCAATAAGTCCCCTAGGAGCCCTTCCTGTGTATAGCCTCCATCTCCCACTTCTTCAGGGTAGGACGTTCAGTCTCTGGCTTCTAGGTGATGTATTTTTAATTATATTTTTACAAACAGATCTTTGAGCCATTCCTGATTCCTAGCCAAACAGTTGAAATTGCTTTTTAACACAGCATTATCTAAGGATAGCCATGGATGAGAAAAATAGGGAAATGGTACCTGGTGACCACAAGAGGGTGGTCTTCTCATTATTAAATTGTAAATGGGTTTCAGCTTTAGGCATTAGAATAGAGATGATAACTGTTGTGTAACCATCCCAGACCAGATGGTTTATTGTGGATTAGGTTTATTGTGGATTAGGGCAGATGAAAAGAGAATTTTCTCTATCATGCCTTTAATGCTGAATCAGGAGACTGGACGCAGGCAGACCAGCCAGCAGAGAGACAGGCAGGTAGCAACTGAGCCCCAAGCTCCCTGGAATCGTCCCTTTATTCCCACTCCTCAGCTCAGATGTCTGTATTTACATATGTCCACACCCCATTCACACCGTTTTCTCAACCTAGGGGTCCATAATCAAAGGGGTGTGTGCCTGTGCTAGCATTCCCAAGTGCTTTTTGCAGCAGTATGCTGTCTTGTTCAGGCAATACAACCTGGGAGGAATGCAAGGCTACAGGTTGCAGCTATGAAGGCTTGCATTGGGAAGCAATAAAAGTGTTTGAGCAACTCCATTTTCCCTACAATGATGCAGCTTTTGAGGATCCCAAATACCTCTGGTGTCCCTACTATGTTGTAAAGATGGCTGCCTTCCTGATTTAACCTGGGCTTCTAGAGTTAAGAACAGCGGTACTTCTGTACCTGCAGCAGACAGGTGGTGGGATGGTAGCCTCCATGGTACACAGTCACATTGGAGCTTGAGTTCCTTCTTTGGTTCTTGGGCAGATTTCTTTTTGAAACAAGTTGATGGATAACATTTTAATTCCTAGATTGTCAGATGCCTAAGCAATTTTTCAATTCCAAGTCAGTTTTTTTCTAACTAGTATCTTAATATCTTTCACATTTCTGTTAGTTTTTGGTAGTTTTCTAGATGTCAGTAGTCTTTACTTAGATGATGACAGTGCCTTATAAACTAAAATCTACTCTCTCTGATAAGCCACTCCAGTATAAATGTATTAATTTAGATTAAAATTGACAAGGTTTATCAGATAAATGCTATACCTACTATCTAATTAGATAATACTACCAAAAGTATACATGATATGTTTTTGAGCAAAGCACTTAAAGTCATGTTCTTATAGATAAAATCCTGTGGATATGATGGTCAAGTCTGGGATCATCATTGCTAGGCAGTGAGACCCAGGAAACTGATTAATGAATTAGTGAGAACTTGCAGTGAGGCTGGGGTCAGTGTGAAGCTGTCCTTCATATTGACCCTAGCTGTCCTTCACACAGACCCTGTCCACGTTTTCAGTAATGATGTCATTGTGGTGCACTATTGCACACTTGAGGTTTTTCCAACTTCTGTTGAATGATGAATATAATATATGAAGTATCTGGATCTCCTAGAAGATCTCTCCAGACTCCTTCCCCTAAGTCATGTCCCCAGTTCTACACAATTCCTGTAGTTCTTCTTGAGCTTTTCTTCTCTTTACCCCTTTTATACGCTTACCCTCTTCTCTGCAATAGTAATCTTTTAACTGATCTTTCTGCTCCTAATTCTGACCTCTCATCAACAAGAATGCTTCAGGGAACATGTTCACCTGACCCTGTTGCTGAAAATAGCCCCTCAACTGTATTCCCTTGCCTACAAAAGAATGTTCCAGCCTGTCTTACAGGACTCTCTGTGTCCTGGTCACGGTATTTCTGTAGGCTCATTTCCTTCTTGTCCCCACCTTGAATATTATGGTCTAGTGATGTCAGACTGCCTGTCATTCCCCAGGGAGCTTGTTGTTTCATGCCTTTGAACTTTTGTTCTGGCTTTGGTAACTCCAAAATGTTCTCTCCTTTTCTCCTTTTGACCTCAAAAGCAATCAGTTATTTAGACAAAATGGTTTTATTTGGAAACAAATAGCAGAAAAGAGGGTAGATTAGGCTTTGCATTCCTGGTGAAACCCATGTACACTGCCCTGAATCACAGCCTAGCAACCTCTAAAAAAATCCTCTAAAGGACTGACCTTCTTCTCCATTCTTCAGGAGGAGGAAACAGTATTCCTTCCCCTGGGATATGGGATGCAAGGCATTGTCTAGAATTTTTACCCATGTGTAATCACTCTCTTGTAGTCTTCCAACCTCATTTAAATAGATTTTTTGTATTTTCATATTCACACATTAATATTTGCACCAGTACCTTGGAATCACCTACACACTCATACCTCTTCATCAAACTAAACTAGGAACTCCTTAAGGTAAGTATTCTTATTTTATAGAGCACCCAACACATAAGAAATAGACACTAAGTGTTTTTGATCAGAACCAAGATTACAAAATAATCTCAGCTATCTAAAAATGCAGACCATAAAATAGGAGATTAAAATTTAACGTGACATGCATGAGTTTAAAACAAATGGGCAAACGAAGAAAAACAAGTCTCATTCTAAAGTGCTGTGTACACCATGGGCCATGTGGAAAAAGAAAAGCTGTGACTTTATGCTTCACATGAGTCAATAATGTGATGCAACACCAGTAACCTAGTGTCAGGACAGGGAAAGTAATAGTACTCTAGCCTCCATACAGGGGATTCATGTTCCCATCATGGGGCTCATACCTTTCGAGGGGGGTTAGCAGCTAGAATACTGAGAAAAGGTGAACCCTGTGGTATGGAGGGTTGAAGAAAGTGGAAATGGAGAAGACAGTGAGGTCATGCAGTATAACCAGTCCTCGTCACCTGTTGTTGGGTAAACCAGCCTGTTTATGATGCCAGTTATAGTGCATAGGCAACAGGCTCACTAATCTAGGTAGTTTCTTTACTGGCTCTAGCAGTTACACAGACACACCAGGCAGGCCAAGCTAACACCCCCCCAACCTCCCCACCCCCAGGAATCTTCACACTCTCTCTGGCCTCTCTCTGTCGTTCTCTCTTTCTCTCTGCACTCTCACTCATGCTTGTACTCCTCTGCCCCAGAGTGACACCACCATTTTATCCCCTCTCTTCTAGGTTCAGGTGTGCACACTTATACATGCACATACTGGGCTGCACAATCTTGAGGAGGGCAGCATAGATGCTGGTAACAGGGCTAGTGCAGGGAAAAGCCTGACTAACACACTTACCCTGCAGGGTATAACACTATTCAAGTGATAAAGAGCTCATTGGGAGCCTCAAAATGTAGCAGTGAGCAGAAACTCCAAAAAGAATTAAGTGATGAGATCTAATAGTAGCATCCTGTGAATGCCCAGTCACTGTAGAGTGCGATCGCTGGCCTTGGAGAGAAGGTACCATAGAAAGGATCTGAGTCCCTGAAGGAAGTTTGTACTAGATTTCTATCTGGGTCAGCTGAGGCATGGTGACTCAAGAGTTCATGAAGCCAAGTTTACTGAACACTGGGGAGTGGTGCCAGGAGCACATCTTCAGCTAAGAATGCCTTTGAACCCCTCCTTCCCTAGAAATTGCTCCTAGGTCAGAAAACTGAACCTTAGTGGGTTAGTCACGTATGATGTCATTCATGTAGCATCTACTCAGGAATGACATCTGACAGTGCAACCATATAGCCAGAGCCTTGCATTCTCTATGTAATGCAGAGCCCTTTTGTGGGACCGTGAAGAATAATTCTCTCTTGCCCTTTGTTTTTTAGTTCTGGAGTGTCTCGGCTTCTGGGAGGAAATCAGAAGCATCATCTCAGAATCAGAGCTGATAACAGGATTCCCCTATACCTTCACGGTGCCAGGCTTGCCCCAGTATCTGCAGAGCCTCACCAAACTCGCTATCGCTTCTGTGTGGGCAATGACCGCTCAGGCTGGAGAGCAGACGATGGACACTCCCATCTCCTTCCCTCGGCTGTTGGAGTCTTCTTTTCCAGAAGTGCGCTTGCTGACGCTGGAGGCCCTGTGGGAAAGGTTCTCAGCAGCCACCTCTGGCCTAGGAGAGAAAGAATTGCCACCCTTGCTGTGGAATATGGGAGAGACATTCTTGATGTTGGCTAAGAAGGAAAATCACTCCGAATGCTTCTGCAAGGTAGTCTCCAGGCTTTCTACCCACTTCCCCTTTCCACTCTCCAACTCCTTGGCAAGCCCACCAGAATTATACCACCATCAAGACAAGATTGGGGTTGGGTTCTTCAGGAGTATCAGGAAGGAGACTCAGCATCCAGAAGACAAGGACTGGGTGGCACTTGGTGTGACTTCCTGCATAAAGGGGCACTAAGAAAAGGGTTTTCAAATAATGGTATGGATGACAAGGACTAACCAGAGATTGAGAGTGAGCTACTCCATGCTCTGGGAAAGTACTGGAAATTGACTGTGTAATGTGTTAGACAGCCTTCTTTGCTAATGTGGCTATTTGGAGGCAGTTGACCACTTGGAAAGGATGGTTAGAAGGAAAGGGCACTGACTCAGGAATCTGGGCATCTGCACTCTGATCCCAGGTCACTAGGAGCCCTGGTCTTTGTCACTGCTCCACCCTGTCTTGGTCTCCATAAGGTTTTAAGAGGAAAATAAGAGGTCTTTGAAAGACAGACGCTATTGGCAGTACAAGTGATTAGTATTTTGTTTCTGGAGACATTTTCCTTAATATTTCTTTTCTTTCCCCCCTCCTGCCTGCTATGGATTTCGCTCGAAAAGATCCTGAAAATTCTGCATTGCATGGATCCCAGTGAGTGGCTTCCCCAGACAGAGAGTTGTGTCCATCTTACCCCAAAGGAATTCTTGATCTGGACTATGGATATTGCTTCCAATGAACGGTTTGTCCCTGGGGCTCCCTGTGCAACCTCATTGTGACGTGGTATGCTTCAAGCCAGCTGTGTAATGGGCAAGAGCTCAGTCCTCGCCTATGTCTCAGGTCCCAGATTTCTAAATCTTGGCCCTGGAGTTATGTTCTAAACTCTAGCAGTAGAATGAGATCAGACTTTCACATTAATAACCTAATTACTTCTGGAGGCGTTTGTCGAGCTATAAGGCAGGGATTTCCAACATTCACATCCACGTGAATAACAAAGTATCTACAAAAACCATCTGTGTATGAAATATGTTTGATTTCATTTCATTTTTGTGTGTTTTTTGGCTTACATTTTCTAGGTCTGAAATTCAAAGTGTAGCTCTGAGACTTGCCTCCAAAATGATTGTACACCACATGCAGACGTGTGAGGAGGTGAGGCTGGTTCTGCCCCTGACCTGGACCTGGGTTTTGTGCTGTCAGGTACCTGGGAGGTGTTAGTGAAAGCGTTCCAGTAGGGAGAATCTCTGTGACATGCATGGGTAGCCTCTCCAGAAACATTATTCATGTTGGTTTTCACTTTGGATATATAACCTGTGAAGAATTTTTTCTTTTCTCATGGCTCATGCTGTAGTAGGGAAGAAGCTGTGGAAACTCAGGGGATGGTGGTAGTGGGGAGTGTTTGGGGAACTGAAGAAGATTTCCCAAAGAAAGTTAAGTTCCGAGATCCTGGGGCTGGACCAAAATCAAACTAGAGGGTAAGACTTAATACACAGATAGGCGGTATCCTTGGGTCTCCCACTCAGCTAGGCCAGGTGCCAAAACTAAGTGGTTATTAGGAAATACAGAAAACTAAAGAAAAATCAGTGGTAGAGAGTTTGTAGGACGGGAAAAGATTTGCTAGGAAATTAAAGCCCAGAAGAGAAAAATTCAGGTTCTAAGTCAGTAGTCACAGTGCTGCTTAACCAGTCTGCCAACTTCATTCTCATCTAAAGCCATTTTCAGCCATTTATCTGCTTGGTACTTGATGGAAGTAATAACAAATGAAAATTGGAAATTTCCCAGTGAAAGAGAAATTAATATAATAGAGAAGTTTTGTAGCAAACTGAAAGAAACTTCAGGGTTGGGTGTCTCTCTGCTTGGGAGGCAGCATCTTTCTCAAGGTCTAAGACACTTAACAGTTTAGGTCCATAGATGATCAAGAGAGCCAGTACTTATACTTTGACTATTTAAAGAGGGTTACTTGACAGAATACATTTAGGAAAAATAGAAAACTAGGGTTTAAGAGATGGAAACCATCTAAATTCTCATCAAATGATAGATAATTGGGTAATTAAAATATAGTATTCTGTAGAATGGAGAATTAACCATTGGAAGGTATGACTGAACTTGTTCCAGCATGGATGAACATTGAAAATAAGCTAAATGAAAGAAATCAATCATAAAAAGTCACATATTGTACAATGCCATCATACACTGTCCAAAATTAGCAAATCCATAGAGACAGAAAGTTGATTTGTGGTGTATAGGGCTAGAGGAAGGGAGATTGGGAGAATGATAGCTAAAGAGTACAGTGAGTTCTTACAAACACTGCCTATAGGAATTACAACTTTAAGCAAACAACATCTAACAAAAGTAGTGTTACCATAAGCTAATGGAGACAAGCAAGAGTTAATTTCCTCTGATGTATTTCTGGTCATAAAAGATCACTAAACATCTAAAAACCCAAAATAATCATTTATGTTTATGCATTTGTTCATTTACGATCAACTTATTCTGATTCAGGATAGGCCAGAGCCTGTTGCAGTATTTCAGACTGGGACAGTTTAGATATACTAACAAACCTAACATGCACATCTTTGGAATGTGGGAGAAAACCCACACAGACATGGGGAGAACATGCAGCCTCCACATGACAGCCAATTCTGGCCTTGGCCCAGAATTGATTACTTTTTCTCATCATCATTATAGTAAAATGACACTGAACATAATAAAATCACTTGAAGTAGTTGTGATGAAAATAGGCTAACATGTTTTAAAACTGACCGTGATGTTTACACTTAACATGAACATGCTAAAACCATTGAATTGTATAATTAAATAGGTGAGTCATGTGGCATGTGAATTATATCTCAATGAAGATTTACTGCCAAAAAAAAAAAAAAAAGAACAATGGGACTTTGTTTAAACAGTGTTAGTGTGAGTGCTATTTTAAATGTTGTAACAGAAACCCATAAACACAGTGGCTAAACCAGACGGAATCAGTGCAAAGCAGATATGGTGGCTTGCGGCACTGAGCTCCTTCTTCAATGTTTTTCTACTCTTCAACATGTAGCTTCCATCTTATGATCCTAGATGGTTGTCCCACTCTCACAGTCTTGTCTTTGTTCAGTGAGCAGGAAAGAGAAACCCAGGAAGTGAAGGTCACACCTATTTATAAGACACAGAGATGGCACTTTCAGTGAAATCCCATTACTTAGAACTTAATCATACATTACTTCCAAATGCAAGGGAGACATTTTTAGCTGGGAGCCCAGTTGCCCAGCCAAAAATGTGGGGTTCTGTTACCAAAGATAGATGGAGTATCTGGCTATTGAGAGCAAGTATTATTTGCCTTCCCAATCTTTCCCCTCAAGTTTTGTTTTTAATGAATGAGGCTGTTGAATATACCCATGTTCTGATAACTGACTTGTATCAAAAAAGTTCAAAGAAGTTGTTCCCTAATATACTGACTGTAGATTTCCTTCCTTAGGCTTAGTTATTTCTTCCAACACGGCATGAAAAAGCAACTTTTGAAAACCTTACTCTCTAGCTTTGGACCTTATTTGTTTGTGGTGACATGGCCAAGCTTAAGATCAGAATTGTTAATGAGTAGGGGACCTGGTATTGTGTCTCCCGCAGGAAAATGGTGAAGAAGATTAAAGTCATCCAACACACCATGTAAATTTGCTCTTTCTGTGGCAAAACCAAGGTGAAGGGATGACTGAAGGGGTCATCCCTTAGGGGATGACCTGGCACTGTGTTCTGTGTAAAAAAGGTGCCTGGACCTGCAATACCACTTTTGCCCTCATAGTAGAAGCTCCACCAGTTAAAGCATTGCTGGCCTGTAATAAATGGGTTAATTTACGTAGTTTACAAAAAAAAAAAATTCTTCCCACTTCAGTAAGAGCTAATTTGCAGGCCCAGTTTGGAGCAACTCGTCCTTAATTCCATGCCACCCATGACTGCATCTTCTGAACTGCTGTCTATTTTGTGCTTTTAGGCTAGGGACTCAGTAGCCCCTGAGCTGAAGCAGTGGGTTCAGGTGGTCATCTTGTCCTGTGGAAATCATCTTCCTGCTGAGTCCAGGCTCGCCGTGGCTGAAGTCCTCACCAGCACCACACCATTTTTCCTCACCAATCCTCATCCCATTCTTGGTAAGCAAGAAGAAGCCTACGCCAAACAGGAAGAATGCCATTGCACCAAACTCAATGAAAGCGAATATATACCGCAGTTTTAAAAAGAAGAGAAGTTAAAAATTACAGCATTCCGCTTTACGTTTTTCATTATAGTCTTACTCTCTTATTCCCATTATAATCGTTTCTCACCAACCACTTCTTAACCAACCTCTTTTCATTCATTCTTATCCTCCAAGCCATTCTCCATATAAGACTTTGTGATCTTTGTGAAATAGAGTTGCTCCTTTTACTCGATCGCTTAAAACCTTTCTAGGGGTTCCCATTGCCTGTAGAGTAAAATAAATGCACCCTTTACTATGGTTCATGCAGTCATTCTATTTTGTCCGCTATCCAGACCTCTCTCCTCCACTTTCAAACATAGCCCTCTTTGTCATCAAAAGGGAATAGCCTCTGAACAAACTGCTTGATGACTTCTGTTTGCTTTCAAGACTCAGCATAACCATCTCCTCTTCTAGGGAGTCGGTTGCAGTGATCTAATGAGAGATGAATTGGTGAAAGGGTCAGTGGAAGGCATTTAGGAAATAGAATCACTAAGACTTGGTGGTGTTGGGATTTCTATATAGGTAGGGGTTAAGGATGACTTCCAGGCTTCTGGCATAAGTGACTGACGAGACTGTTGGTTCCTTAGTTTTATGTTTAAGGCATCTTTGGGATGTGAAAGTAGAGATATTTTGAAATCAATGGATGGTATAAATCTTAGCTGGCTTGGGGCCATTTCTGTGTCTCCATATCTCTTTTCTCACTCCTATTTCATTCTTCAGGAGTCATAATTAGAAAAGAGCATCATATCAATGATATTTGAGAAAACCAAGCTTTGGGAAGTCCTAAGGAAGTGAAAAAGAATGGGTGTTTTGGTTTGAGGAGTAGAGTCTAATAAAAAGAAGGCCCGGGAGGGAGCGGGGTGGGGGGGGGGGGATGAAGGGTCCTAACTATATATATATACAAATAAATCTGTATGAAAAATAGATTTTTAAAAAAAGGCCCTGGGCCTGAAGCCATACGGCAGTCTCAGCAAGGACTTGCCATTGCTGCAGAACAAGAGTTAGTCTGTGTTGCATTAGTCTGATTCTCTTCTACCTGTTACTGGGGTTCTGCTTTGTTTATCTCTTCCTTGCCCAGTCCTGGACAACAAGCCATGGTCCTGACTTCCAAGGAGCTTTCAGTGAAGTTATAGACAAATTGTTTATAGAATAAAGGAAAGATATGGTGAGATTCAAAAAAAATGTTTAATAATAATATGCATTTTTATTGAATAAGTTTTGTTTACATTTGCCTTTTGGGTGTTCCTCCCCCCTTCACCCTCCTACCCCCTGGTCACTCCATCTCTTCTTTCACTGCCTTTTATTGTTTAATTTTTAGTCCCTTGGGTTCTTCCTTTTCTTTCCTGTAGCAATGTCCTTTTGTCTGGTGTGGACGTGTTTTCCTAGGACACAGTGACCTGTGCTTAGTTTTCCAAGTGTCTTTTTGCTGCTGGCCACCAGTTCACACATGATTGTGTTCTTTCAGTGCCTCTTCCTTCTTTCTGGTCAGCTGCTCCGACCCATCTTCTGTCCTATTTTGCTCCTTCTTTGTTTTGTAGTTCTGGTTGCTGGCGTTGGGAGCATTTCTCCCAAGTTTGTGCACCCGTTTTTTATCAGGATAGGCCCTGGCAGATGGTTGGTCCATTTCATCGTGTGGCTACTTCCCGTCTCTGTGGCTTTCCTCACCCCCTAAAGTGGGAGGGTCCTTTGATCATTCTGAAGGCATCTCTGAATGGGAAATTCCATCCCCATCGTTGTAGATCACAGTGATTGTGTTTCTGAGTAGTTTGTTTCTTTAATCAGTTTTATAATCCTGTGTCCCATGGATCTGACATATTTGTTGTTCAGGAATATTTCCTTGTTTTTCACCTGTATTCGTGTGCAATTGCCGTTGAATCACTGATTTAGTTTTTTCTGGTGATGATTGACTGAATTTGGAGAAGACCAGAGGGAATGACCCTACCACCCACCATCCTCTGCCAACCCCCCACCCCCCACC
>PVHY01007152.1:0-24053 GCA_004024945.1 Uropsilus gracilis
ATGTACCTAGAAGAAATCATTCTAGCAGAAACGAGCCAGATGGAAAGGGACAGAAACCAAATGGTTTCACTAATATATGGTCAACCAAATGAAACTGCACAAGAGGAGAATGGGGACCAGCTGGAGCGGGTGGGAAGGGGAGGTGGTGGGTGACCCCCAGGGACTGAAATGATGTGAAATTTATATAAATAAATAAATTAAATTAAAAAAATCATTTTGGAATTTTTTTAAGTATCACTTTAACATTTGGAAAGTAATTAAAAAGCTGGCATTATGTTTACATGTTCCAATCCAGAAATATTATAAACTCACCATTTATTTGTAATTTTTCAGCAATTAAGGATCCATGACAAAATAAATGTCTTATTTTTTTGTTCAGTGTATTATGTAACATATAGTTGTCTTTCTCCTTAGTTTTCAAAAATGTGATATTTAATTCTCTTCAGTGGTTTCAAATTTGGTTCTTTAATCTCCTACTCTACAGTTATAAAACTAACCTAATCCCAGAATTTATAGATGTACTCAGGAAAAGAAACCAAGGATAGGTCACTTTAAAACATCAATTCCCTTTGGAAAAAAAGTTTAATCTAGTTCCTGCTATATGAAATGATATATCACTGTTGCTTTAATTATAATTTCTCTAATAACAAAATAATGTTGGTCAACTTTTTTGCACTTTTCCATTTTTTTATATTGTTTTATATTTTTATATCAGTTCATCTGTTTTACCCATTTTTTAAAAAATATTGAGTTGCTTGTTAGTTTCTAGATACAGGTCTTTTCAGATATATGATTTTCAAATATTTTTAGTGTTATATATTTCACTTAAATTTCTCTTTTTATATTGGCTAAAATTATTTTATGATACTGTATATGATTTAGGGGAATGAGTACACACTTCCTCTGATGTATATATCCACACCATACACACCATCAAAATATCCATATTTCTTTACCATAGAACATTGTGCTTCCTCTTTCATTAGTTTCTACTCCCAGCCTCCCTCCTTCCCTAATAACCCTACTTTTATCATCCTATCTCTAGGACCCATATAAGAAAATCCCACACACAACAAAAGTTTATGAGGGTATTGAGAAAAAGGAATTCTTATATACTGCTTGAGGAGATGTAGACTGGTCCAGCCCTTGTAGAAAATAGCATGAAATTTCTTGAAAATATTAAAATAGGTATAGTCATATGACCTAGCTATCCAACTCCTCAGTATTTTCCTGAGAAATGAAACACCACTAATTTGAAATCATAATTGTACTCCTATGTTCATTGCATTCTAATTAGTACTGTTTAGAACATAAGTTATATAACAACTGAAGATTCCAACTAAAGAGGAGTGGGTTATGAAGAAAGTGTGGTTTACACACAATGCAATGTACTCAACAATAAAAAGTTGAACTCTTGCCATTTTCAATAACAAGGATGGAACTGCAGGGGATTATGCAATTTTTTTCTTTATCTGTTACTGGTGACCACATATCATCTGATACCCTCCCCCCATTCACGCCATTGTTCCCCCTATTTCCTTTCTAAACATTATCTTCTTTTTGCTGGTTTCAGATTTGCATTTCTTCTAATGTTGTGTGTGATTGTTTGGGGGTACTTATATTCTGCGAATGAATGAACCATTGGAAAACTCTTTCACTTTTTGACTGATTTTACTGAGCATAATTAACTCAAGGTCTATCAATTTTGTCCCAAAATTCTACTGTTTCATTGCTCTTCATAGCTGTGTAATATACAATTCAATATATGCTCCAAAGATTCCCTATTCTTCATATGTTGAAGGGTACTTAAACAGTGGTATTATGTACATAATACCCCTGGTATTATGTACTATTTACCAGTGGTAAATAGTGGTATTATGTACATAATTGTAGATAGATCTTCTTGTATTGGTTTATCCATGCTAATTGGATAAATATCTAATAGTGATGATGCTGGGTCAAAAAATGTCCATTATTTTCTTGAGAAAGCTCTGTACAGATTTTCAGAGGTTTTATGAGTTTGTATTCCACCAACAGTAGACATGTTTTTGCACAAACTTGCCAACATTTATTAATTCTGTTCTTTTATATATGGCTATTCTCACAGGGGTGAAGTGTATTTTGAATTGAATTTATCTTATAAGTGATGTTGAACATTTTCTCATGTACTTATAGCCTACAAGAATGTCTTCTTTAGAGAATTGTCTACTGAGATGTTTTGCCCATTTCTTTTTTGTTTTAGTTAATTTTTTATTTTATTTTACATCATTATCTAACCTGGGATTCTCCCACCACCTTATTACCATGAACCATTGCCTTAATCTTTTGTGTGCCTCCCAGCCTCCCCCTCATGCTCTATGCTTCAATTCTGCTGAAAATTAGTTTGAAATATTTGTCTGTTTGTTCATTTTTCCTTTATCCCTCATATAAGTGAGACCATCTAGTATTTCTCTTTTTCTTTCTGGTTTATTTCTCCTAACATGATTCCTTCTAGCTCCATCTATGTTGCTGTGAATCACATAAGCTTATGCGTTTTGATTAATGTATAATATTCCATTGTGTACATATACCACAGTTTTCTGTACCATTGCTTAGTTTGGCACTTTTGGGTTACTTCCATATACTAGCTATTGTAACTACTAGTGCAATAAAAATCCAGATACAGGTGTCTTTTTGGATTAGAGTTTTTGTAACCTTGGTTAGATTCCTAGAAGTCGGATTGCTGGATTGAATGGGAGTTCCATTTACAGTAGTTTCAGTGTCCTCCATACAGCTTTCCACAGTGACTGGAATAATTTACATTCCCACTGTTGAAAGTCTGTGGTGAAATTGGGGGGTGTGGCCCCTAGCATTTGCATTAGAATACACTCATTGTGTCCTGGTGGGTGGAGACTTGGAGAAGAGAAGTTAAGACTTCTCTTGAGAAAAGAGGATTGAGAGATTAGGGAGGAGATGGAGAAAGAACCATGGAAAGGAGAAAGAAGACACAGAATAGGGAAGGATGAGGCAGAGAGCAAAAGAGCAGGGAGGCAGGAAGACCTCAGGGCTCCCTCAGCCATATGCAGCAGCAGGATCCTTCCCTGGGTAGATATGCCCAGGGAAGCATATTGGAGAAACTTGTTACTTGTATAGGCTAACTTGGAAATTGAATACTTGAGAAGTTGGTTTAACTTTGAAACTGAGAAGCTTGGAAGCATTCTGAAGAACTGAAGAGAATTTGCTGTGTTTGTCTTGAAGAAGGAGTGGCGGTGCCATCTTGACTACTTCATCCAGTTTAAGGTGAAGCAGCCACCATTTTGTGGACACACATGGCTGCTGCAGTCATGTGTTCTTTGGGCTAGAGACTAGACTGTGTGGTAAGATTACTAAAGGGGTTCCCTTGTACCCCTCAGTGAATCTTGTCTAATTTGTCTTTTAATGGATAAATTTGTTTTTGTCTCCGCCTTAAAGTTTATGTGGTCTTACTACTTCATGCTTGGGCTGGGAAGAACCTGGTATGTGTCTAGCTTTAAAAGGCCAGCTGCTCCCCTTTGTAAGTTTGGTTAAGCACCCTGTTTTGCTTGTTTTTCCACCCAATTTCACCATGAGCAGTGCGAGACTGTTCCTCTCTCTCCACACTGATGCCAGCATTTGTTGTTGCCCATTAAAAAAAAAATATGAGCTATTCTTACTGGTGTAAGATGGACTCTCAGTATGGCTTTGATTTGCATTTCCTTGATTATTAGTGATGTGGAGCATTTTTCCATATGCGTATTGGCCATTTGTATTTCCTCTTTGGAGAAGTGTCTTTTTAGATCTTCTCCCCATTTTTGACTGAACTTTTAATCTTTTTGTTAAGTCATATGAGCTCTTTGCGGATTTTTGCTATCAGACCTTTATCACTTGCATAGTGCAAAGATATTTTTTCCTCATCAATTGAGTTTCCTTTTATTTTAGGTATTGTCTCATTTGCTTACAGAGGTTTTTAATTTGATGTAGTCCCAGCTGTTTTTCTTCATTTTGTCCCCCACATCTGTAGATGTAGCCTAAAGAGGTTTCTAAAGTATAAGACTTGGAGTGTTTTGCTCATATTTTCTTCCATGTATTTTATGGTTGCAAGCCTTGCTTCTAAGTCTCTTATCCATTATGAGTTGATTTTTGTATATGGTGTGAGGGTGTGCTTTAGCTTAATTTTTTTTGCATACAATAATCCAGTTTTCATGGCAAAATTTATTGTGCCACAGATGGTTTTAACCCCTTTGACAAAATTTAGTTGACTGTACATGTGTAGCTTTATTTCTGGGTATTCAATTCTGTACCATTTTTCTGTGTATCTGTTTTAATTCCAGTACCATGCTGCTTTAATTATTATGCATTGTAATATAATTGAAGTTTGGGAGTTAAATACCTCTTTTTTGACCAGGAGTGCTTTGACTATTCAAGGTCTTTGATTATTCCATATGAATTTCTGTAATTTTGCTTTATCTCTTTAAAGAATGATATTGGAATTTTTATTAGGATCACATTCAATCTGTAGATTGCCTTTGGAAAGATGAGCCATTTTGATTATGTTAATTCTGCCAATCTATGAGCAGGGAATGTCTTTCCATTTCTTTATGTATTTTCTATTTCATTTTACAATGTTTATAATTTTATTTGTATAGGTCTTTTATGTCTTATGTTAGGTTTATATACACAGATGTAAAAATTATAAATAAAATCCTGGAAAATCGAACCCAGCTATGTATTAAAAATGAAACCAAGTGGTTGCATCCAGGAATACAGGGATGAATCAACACTCAAAAATCAATCAATATAATCCATCAAATCAACAAGGAGAAAACCAAAAACCATATGATCATATCAGTAGATGCAGAGAAAGCATTCAGTACAGTTCATCATCCATTCATGATGGAAGCCCTTGAAAAAATAGGAATAAAAGGAACATACCTCAATATAATAAAAGCCATTTATGACACACCCACAGCAAACATCATTTTTTTGATTTATTTTTATAGATTATACATATATTTCTGTATATAATACATATATATTTATATATATGTATTAAATATGATACATATTCTGTATATAATGCATGTATTATATATAATATATATTCTGTATATAATACATATATATCTGTATACATATATTTTCTGTATACATATATTATATCATTGTCTACCCTGAGCTTCTCCCATCACTTTATCATCCATGAATGATCTAAGTTTTTTGTGCCCTCCCCTCCCCCAATTTTTCCCTCCTCCCCCTCTCTTGCTCTATGTTTCGGTTCTATATTTTTGGTAGTTTTATATTTTCCTTCTCCATTTGTTTGTTTGCTTGTTTTTCCAAATTCCTTCATGTAAGTGAGATCATCTCCTATTTCTCTTTTTCTTTCTGGCTTATTTTCTTTATCATGATTCCTTCTTACTCCATCCATGTTATTGCATATGACATAAGGTTGTCTTGTTTGATTTGTGTATAATATTGCTTTGTGTAAATATACCACATATTTTTCAGCCATTCATCAGTTTGTAGCCATTCATCTATTCTACCAGAAGCAATCTACAGATTCAATACAATCCCAACAAAAATCTCAAGGACATTTTTAAAGTGATAGAACAAAACTACTGAAATGCATCTGAAATAATAAAAAACCTCAAATATAAAAAATACTCCTGAACAAAAAAAAAAGAGAATGGAGGTATTACAATCCCAGACTTGAAATTATATCAGAAAGTCATAGTAATTAAAAGAGCATGGTACTGGTACAAATATAGACAATCAGAACAATGAATAAGAGTTAAGTGCCCAGAAATAAAACTGCATTTATATATATGGGCAACTAAGCTTTGACAAAGGTAATAAAAATACGTTGGAACAAGTACAACCTCT
Source organism: Uropsilus gracilis (assembly GCA_004024945.1). Classification (NCBI taxonomy): domain Eukaryota; kingdom Metazoa; phylum Chordata; class Mammalia; order Eulipotyphla; family Talpidae; genus Uropsilus; species Uropsilus gracilis. The sequence goes on from PVHY01007152.1 coordinate 5,878, forward strand.
TCAATAAATGGTGCTGGGAAAACTGGACCAAGACATGCCAAAAAAAATGGACCAGGAGTACTCCCTCACAACTTGTACAAAAACAAATCAAAAAGTGTAAAAAAACTTGAATGTAAGACCTAAAACCATAAAATACATAGAAGAAGACCTGGGCAAAACACTCCATGAATTACACTTCAGAAATCCATTTCTGGACACATCTACAGCTGGCAAAAAATTAGGGAAAACATATACAGTTGGGACTACAACAATAGAGACAATAACTAAAACTGAAAGAAACCCAACAGACTGGGAGAAAATTTTTGCTCTCCATACAAGTGGTAATGGTTTGATAAAAAAGATCCACAAAAAATTCACACAACTTAACAAAAACAAAGCAAAAAGCCCAGTTGAAAAATGGGGAGAACTAAAAAGACACTTCTCCAAAGAGAAAATACAGATGACCCATTGGTATATGAAAAAATGCTCCACATCACTAGTAATCAGGGAAATGCAAATCAAAACCACACTGAGATACTATCTTACACTAGTAAGAATGGTACATATAAAAACACAACAGGCAACAAGTGCTGGTGCAGATGTGGAGAAAAAGGAACACTCTTACACTGCAGGTGGGAGTGCAAACTGATTCAGCCACTATGGAAGGCTGTGGGGAAGACCCTCAAACAATTGAAAGTAGAACTACCATTCAACCCAGCAATCCCACTACTGTGAATCTATGCAAAGGATACAAAAACACTAATCCATAAAGACACCTTTATGTGCATATTTACTGTAGCACTATTTGCAATTACCAAGATATGGAAGCAACCCAAATGCCCCAAAACTTATGAGTGGCTGAAAAAGGTTTGGTATATTTACAAGCATCATTCTTAATGGGGAAAAACAAATCATTTCAACTAATATCCAGAACCAGGCAAGCATGCCCTTTCTCACCACTACTTTACAACATAGTATGTGTGGTCCTTGCTATGACAATAAGGCAAGAGAATGACATAAAAAGTAATACAAATAGGGAAAGAGGAAGTTAAACTATCATATGCAGATGATATGATACTTTATATAGAGAACCCCATAAAATTCATAGAGAAATTACTTGAAAGAATAAACCATTTTAGTAAGATAGCTGGCTACAAAATTAGCATACAAAAGTCAGTAGCTTTCTTATATGCAAAAAAAAGACAGAAAAAGAAAAAAACACTCTTTTCACCACTGCACCTGTGAAAACATTTGCCCATTTCTTAATTGAGTTGTTTGTTTCTTTGTTTTTGGATTGTATAAGTGATAAGGGGCACCTACCCCCCCGGGTGCTATTGATTTTTGCTTTATAATTGTTAATGTTACTAAGAGCTGGGTAAGACTTGAATTAATATACAGGCCTGACAGGTAGGAAGACAGGGCTTCCTACCTCAGGACTTCTCTTGGTGGGAAATAAAGATATATACAGAGGTTTGAAACAAAGAAAGAAAAGGAGATTGGAATTTTGATTTGGGATGCAGATCAACCATTTTGTGGGATCATTAGGGACTTTGCAGGATAAGGATGTGAGCCATGTGAACTTGGTCCTGTTGCCAAGGCCTGGGGCCTGCAGCCTTTGGCTGGCCCAGGTTTAGAGTGTGTTTATTAAAGAAAGTTAAGAAGTTTGTAGATTTAAACTCTGTATTAGAGTTTGTTTTGCTAAGTTTAACTTGTGTCTGAAAGTTAAGCCTAAAAAGAAAGCAAACTTTGCTAGTTCCAGTACTATGGAGTTTTTTTTTTACTACCTGGAGGAGGACAACAAGGAGAAGACAGCATGGAAGAGTTGGAGCACGCCAAAGGAGCTGCCAAAGGAGCACACCAAAGGAAGATGTCTTCAAAAACACAGAGATAAACTCTGACTGATGTTAGTGAGATGATCAGGACTGAAAGACTAAAAATTTTTAAGCAATCTGGGAAAGGACTTTGGAGAATGTTAAAAAAGGTTTTAAACAATGTTAAAGTAATTGGAGTTTTACTTACATTTTGTATAGTAATTAAAAAATCACTGTTAAATATAAATTAGTCTGCACTCTGAGAGTCTTGCTTCAGATTGAGATTTTAGTAAGAAGACTGGAGATATAAAAAAAAACATGAAAGTTTAAAAGAAGGTAAATTGAGGCAAACTAATTTAAACTTTAAACTGTGTTTCTAAGAATTTTTAAGTCTGAAAGAGGGGAAGAGAGCTAATAAAAGCTGGTAGCTGATTTTTGAATACTAATAGTAAGTAAACAGTAAAAATGTTAATAAATGTTTTAAACCTGCTTCCTAGGAAAAAGCAGGCACAGGTGTTTCAAGTTAAAATCAAGAAGTCTTTTATTCTCTTTTCACCCGATTTCATAAGAACTTTGTAAATTTTGGTGTTAACCCCTTTTAAGATGATGGCGTGCAAGTATTTATTCCCAGTAGGTTTCCTTATTGTTTTGTGATTTTTTTTTGAGGTAAAAATAATTTTAAGCTTGGTATAGTCCCACTTTGTAATTTTTGCTTTAGATTCCCTTGTTCTGGGGAATGTATTCCCCAAAACATTAATTTGGTAGGTTTGCTGTAATGTGTCCCCTATATTTGTTAGATTATGTTTTTTTATTGGTGACTTCAGTTCATTTATACTCTAGGTGATCACTATTCATTTTCAATCATATTGTTTTAAATTATTTTAATTTTCTGATGTTTCTTTTATTCCTTGTTTGTCTCTATTTTTTTCCTGAATGGTTTCCCTTAGTATTTCAGTTTCTTTGCTTCTTCATCTGCAGTGTCTATTTTGGATATTTAGTTAGTGGTTATCATTCTGGTTTTATTTGAATCCTTATGTTTACAAGGACATTTATCTATATTGATTCTACCTGTTTCTTCCTTCATATATATATATGTATATATATATACATATATATATATATATTTGATGTTGCTATCTTATAGTATCCCTGTTCGTAGTATTGGTGTTTCATTTCTCTTGTCATTTGCTCAGGAGACTATAGTTCAGGTTTCCTTTTATTGTGGAAGAACTTATTTTTAGTGATGGCAAACTTCATTAGCTTTTGTTTGTTTGATCATTATAGGCTGTCAGTTCTTGCATTTAGGATCACAAGTATTTTTCCCACTTTCTTGCCTGGAGTGTGTCTAGACTGTTATCTTGGGAAATTATAACTTTGGGAGCCTGTGTCTCTTCCTCTTCTTCCTCATCCTCTTTCTCTTCTTCCTTTATTTCTCTTCCTCCGTCTCCTCCTCCTCTTTCTCCTCCTCCTGCTCTGCCTCCTCTTCCTCCTTCTCTCTATATATACATGTGCATATATTTGAGTTGCTGGAGATTTATCTTTGGTTTCCATTCAATTTAACATGGTTTGTAGTGGATACAGGAAGGGTGTCTAACTGAGGGTTTAATACTCAAATTTGGTTTGAATAGTGATGTTTGTCACCTCAACCCCTTGTTCTTTTCCCAACTAAGCTGCTTTACGTATGAGGTTTTATTCACTTCTTTCTCCCACTCTAAAACATATGTCATGTGAACAGAATGTACAATAGAGACACAGAGAGATACAACTCACATACACATATGTGTTTATCCACACAGAGGCACACAATTCACAGTTATTTCTACAACCTCACATTTAATTGTTGCTGTATAAGCATTCAATCTGTGTAGGTTTATCCTTGGTTGCAACAGACAAAGAATGTTGCAGCCCCTGAAATTATCTTTGTAGTACCTTTAATAAGGAACAGCAAAGAAACTGCCACATAAGTTTATTTATCGAATTCTCTCTCCTTTCTCCTCCACATGCTCTCTCCACCCCTCCTCCAGGGTGAAATTATTCCTTTAATGGTCTCCACCCAGGCCAAGGTGTGCCCACTCATGCATGAACACATCCATTGGACACAGGTGCACATAATCATGGGGAGTGTAAAACAACACAGATACGACTCTAAGAGGATAATGGCATAATGGCAAAAACCCTGAAAACTTATTTTTCCGACATAGTACATACCACATATGCACACACATACACATAATTGCAACATACCTGTACACATATCATAAACATCAGCAAAGTTGTATAACATACACCATCAGAATTACACAGTCACACATTAAAACCAGCAAAGTTGTATAACATACACCATCAGAATTACACAGTCACACATTAAAACATTACACAGTCACACATTAAATATATTCACCACACCATTCTCACATAACAAAGACCTGCATACATACCACACACATACCACATATCACATGTGAACATGTTATATAAACCACACACAACATACACAAAACAGTATAATTCATGAGTATGTACTCCTTATCTATACTATAGATATCCTGTAGATATATACAGACAGAAATATACCATTGTATGTCCAAATACTGCATGATTGTATATATGTATATGTACATTGTATGTGTGCATCCTGCCATCTATGTCATCTTCTGTATTTTCTCTGTATCTGTTGAACCATCCCATCCTCATTGGCAATTGTGCAACCAGGCTCTTCATGATACTAATTCTAATGTAAGCACTGGGCTCTTGGTATGTTCTTTATTGGGTACACCAGTTACACAAACACACCAGGCAGGGTACACCAGAGGACTTGGAGTCAGACAAGTACCCCTGGTCAGGCAAGTACCCCAGACTCCCAAGAATCTTCATATTCTTTCTCAGGCCTCTATCTCTTTCTGGCATTCTTCATTGCTCTTTTCATGCTCTCTTCTTGCCTCCCTCATGATCTCTTGCCCCTTGTTCCTTTTCCAGAGTGACTCTGCCCCTTTATCATCTCCCTCCCAGGTCCAGCTGTGCCCAATCATACATGTGTACAACCATTGGGACAGGTATGTATAATCATGGTGAGGGTACAATGCAACAGGTACACAGGTGCTGGTCATAGAAGCTAATGGAGGAAAAATCCTGACCAACTCATTTACTTCACAACATATATGTGGACACACATTTGTACACACACCACATGTGCACATAATGCTTGTGTGTGCACATAAAACACGGTGTAGGATAAATGAATTATCAGGTTTCTTCACACCCTTCTGCTATTAGCCTGTATGACCAGCACCTGTGGTGTTGGACCCTCCTCATGATTGCACACCTGGACCAATGGATGTGCTCATATGTAATAGGACACACCTTGGCCTAGAAAGGAGGAGATAAAAGGGTGACATCACCTATGTAGGGAAAGAACTCAAGAGGCTCTTTCCCTGCTGGCTCTTTCCCCTGCTAAATATTAAAAATTCTGTGAATATAATACCAAGGGCTCTGATATTCTTTTTAAACAGCTAAAGTCCATCATGAACCTACTTGGATTGGTATGGTTTGAAGACACATGCCTACATATGACATATGGAAACAAAAACAGCTTGTTTCTACATGTGGTCATTATGACCTTACTAGTGTTTATAGCAAATGTCTACATTCCTTCCCTCTCAAGACCTCAAAGATGGAAAATTGTCATTATGTATTTAATTCTTTAGAGAGAAGGTCAGGATTTTATTTCCAACTACTAGTAAAGTTACAATAAATTCTTTATAAATTGCTGTCATGTGGGCCATCTTAACTTCCTCTGTGGATATGGTAAAACTGCATTACATATTTCATCTACAAGAAATGGAGTTTTATCAATAAGATGGCATATCAGGAAATCCCAGACACCACACCTCCATGGAGACACTCATTTTAAGGTCCAAAACCTTTATTAGAAATCCAGTAACCGTTTGAAAAGTCACAGTATCCCAGACAAATAGAAGTCCTAGGACAGCAACATGGAAATGTGGAAGAAAAGCTATTTCATTTCACCTTAGGTAGCCTGTTGCTTAATCTGTCACAATTCAGCACAACTGGTATAAAATGTTCACAACCTAGAATTACCCTAGGGAAAGAATGAAAGTATGGTGATGAATTATTAGAAGGTTTTTATTATTCTAATTTTAGGGGAATGATGAAGAAACAACTTTGTCTTTTTTGATTTAGAGTGCTGGTAGAGACCAGGTATATTTTGAATGCCGCAAAGCCAATGAGAAAAATGGAGATATACATTGCTTGTTGTAGAGGATAAGAGAGGAGACAAATTATATGAGGAGAGAAAATTCTGTGACATGGACAGAAACCTGAGCTTGGAAGAGATTGTGAACACCAAAACTCTCTAGATGTGAAATTTTATGTGTATATTTTCAAAACAGAATTCCCATATAAGTTTTTCTTTTGTATAAGAGACAACTGGAAAGACCACCAAAAAGGATTAAAAGGCCTGAATGATATATGTGAAAGCAAGCAAGGAAATAAGCAATGTAGACAAAGCATGAGTAGATAAAAAGCCCTGCAGAAGCAATGGAGAAAATACCTTTTCAGAGCTTTGGTCCTGAAAGTGATCACAGGTAGCAGCCCAGTAGGTTGGAACCTTGGGATTTGGTCACCCTAGGGAAAAGGAAAATGGTATGAGAAACAGAATTATGGGGTTTTGGTTTAGAAACTGGAATTTGGACCTCTGATAAGAAGATGGTGTGCTGAAGAAACTTGGAATCTGTAAATGCTGGAAAACTTGGAGCCTCTGTGCCTCCCAGAGGAGTTAAACCTGTTGGAAACTGGACTTTGTGTGAAATGCCTGCTTCAGGCTTGGAGTGGTGAAAATATGTCATCTGAGACATGGTCTTCTTTGTAAAATGTTTGCTAAGGTCTGAAGTAGCTAGAATGCACCATTTTGGAAGTGTTTAGGACTTTGTAACTGGGGCAAGATGACTGGACACTTGTGGCCTCACAGGCTGTTGGTTTACATTGTTTGTTGAATAAATATTACTGTGGTTTTCTAAACCTAAACAGTCTTGCAATTGTGTGCACAGGTGGAAGAATCCAGTGACTGGTTTAAATATTAGTCCTGTTCTTACCTTTTTTTCACCAGTTTCAGTTTCAGAGTCTCCAGTAATGAGACCAGGATATTTTGTGAAGTTCAATGTCAGGTCTCCTATTTTTCTCACAATGTGTGTGACCTCAGCTGCACTTTTACCTGGTTCTCTGTGTTGGCAGACAAGAAGACAGGTCATAAAGTCCGTATGTAGAAAACAGAAATAAATCTTTATTATGAGGCAGCAGGATACACACAGGTGGCAACCACAGCCACATCCAGAAGTGGCAGTGCCCCTGGGTTTTGGCTGCAGCAGTGGCCCTGTGCCTCATGAATGGCCAGTGAGTGAAGGTCAGAACCCCCTATCTTCTAAGAGGAGCCCTATTAGCGTTTATACACATTATAAAGAAAGCCGGCACTGGGCCAAGTTTAAGTCTATATAGGGAAAATGCTGTTAATCAGGCTTTCCCCCAGTCTTCTGCTCCTGACCTTTAAGACCGGCACCTATGGTCTCGTTTTCCTCTTAGGTTTAATGCCCATCTATGACGTCATTTGGTGCAAAAAGTGCTTGAGAGTGAGGGTATGGGGCAGGAACAGACACCCAACTACAAAATTTATGAGCATTGGCCCAGCATGTCTGTAATTGCAGATACCCAGGCCAAACACCCAGAAACATTAGGGTGCATGTGACTGTAAGGGCTGATGCCCAGGAAAATTCATTATGTGATAATGTGAGGGAAAGGACTGCGGGAGCTTAAGATAATGCCTTAGAGAGAGCCAAGATTCATCAGGAGCTGCCAGTCTCTCTTCCCACATCCCCTTTCTGGGATTCTCAATCCCCCTTCTCCCTGTCCTCTTGCTTCCCAGTCTCCCTTCTTGCCACTACAGCCTAGTATATATATATATATATATATATATATATATATATATATATATATATATATATAGTATATATATATAGTATATATATATATAATTATATATATAATTATATATATATAATTCATACAGAGAAATTATACATCAAAGTTGCATTACTATTTGCTGCTTTCTGCACACATGGGTTACATCTCAAGTTATCTACTAGAATACCTGTACTGAAAGGACATAAAAACATTCTGAGAAGCTATTTTCCCATGGGCCCACCAGTCACCCACTGCAATGTGCTAGTCTAAAATGATTAGCAGAAGTAGCTGCTTTCCAAATACCCAAATCCCAGTAAAACGTAATAAGTCATATGAATAAACAGGGAAACATGCCCAAGGAAAGCTACAAAATAAACCTCTAGGAACAACTCTAAAGAAATCAATGTTTACAGCTCTCCTTTCCACTTGTGATTATTCAGGTATTTCTTTTCACAAATGTTTTCCCGTTGCAAAATAGCAGGGGCAACTCTCTGCCTGCCTTTGACTGTGCAGGTGCCTCCATTTTTGTCCTTTTCCTAATAAGCCTATCCTTTTAAAATGTAGTAAAACAAATGGATATTTATGAATTACTGAACAAAGGATTCAAAATAATAATCTTAACAAGTTTAACTCCATGAAAAAGAACACAGATAACTAAGCAAAATCAGATCAACATGTGAAAAATTATATCAAGTTAGAAATCCTAACAAAAATAGAAATAAAAATCAATAACTGAGTGAAAAATTCATAGAACTATATCTTTCACAAACTTAATCAAGCCATAAAAAATTAACAAATTCAAAGATAGATCATTTGAGATTAACAAATCAGAGAGAAAAAAAATGTAGAAACCTGAGAAAGTCAAAGGAACTTTATGGGATACCATAAAATGGACCAATATATGATAAAGAAAAGAAGTGTAATCACCAACTCCCACCAACAAAGCACCCATAGTCCTCCACCATAGTCCAATTTTCTCTCCCTTCCATCATCCTATTTAACCCCTACCCTTACCCCTCTAAAAGACAAACACCTATGATCAGCTTTTAAGGATTGTTTTAAATTTGTATGTATTTGATGCTTTCCTTGGTTTATCGATATTCCACATTTAAGTCAAACCTCCAAGTACTCATCTTTCTAATTCTGCTTAATTTGCTTGGTATAATCTCTTCCAGCTCTATCCACATTAGGTCAAATGGCATGCATTTATCTTTTTTGATTGTTGAGTGGTATTCCATACTACATATTCTTGATCCATTTATCTGCGGATACTTATGTTATTTACTTATATTGGCTATTGTAAATAGTGTATCTATGAGCATAGGAATACACATATCCTTTCAAATACATGCTTTTGTGGGTTTTGATGTAGATGTTTATAATTGGAATTGCTTGGTTGTATGACAAACCCATTTGTAGTCATTTCAGAAAACTCACATGGATTTCCACAGGAGGTGAACTTTTCCACCAATAGTGTAAGAGGGCTCTTTTTAATCCAAACACACCAGCATTTGTTTCTGGTCCTGCTGATATGAACCACGCTCAGTGGTGTGAGATGGTATCTCATTGTGGTTTTTGAATTGCATTCCACTGATGATAAATGATGTTGAACATTTCTTAATGTGCATTTTGACCATCTATATGCATTTTTTTCTGTTTGATATGATTTTTTTTTTAAAATTTTTGTATTATATATATCACATCGTTGTTATCCCCAGGGATCACCCACCCCCTCTCCTCCCTGGCCTCTCTAGCTGGTCCCCCCTCCTCATTATGTACGTTCTTTTGGTTGTTCATATATTAGCGAAAACATTTGGTTTCTGTTTTTTTCATTCTAACTTCTTTCTGCCAATATGATTTTTCTAGGTACATCCATGTTACAAAAAAAATCATCAAATTTGTCATTTTTAATTGATGAGTAATATTCCATTGTGTATATATACTCCACATCTTTTTCATCCAGTCATCTGTTTTGGGATATTTACATTGTTTCCATGTTCTTGCAATTATAAATAGTGCTGCAGTAAACATTCGAGCACAGGTGTCCTTTTGTTCCCACATTGAGGTCTCCTTTGGGTAGGTTCCCAGAAGATCTATTGCAGGGTCAAATGGGAATTCCATTTTCATTAGTCTGAGGGTCCTCCATACTGCCTTCCATAGTGGCTGAACCAGTTTACATTCCCACCAAGAGTGTAAGAGTGTTCATTTCTCTCCACATCCCCACCAGCACTTGTTGCTGCCTGTTTTTTTGAAATTGGCCATTCTTGCTGGTGTGAGGTGGTATCTCATTGTGGTTTTGATTTGCATTTCTCTGATTGCTAGTGAGGTTGAGCAGTTTCTCATGTGCATTCTTATGAGAAGTACCTATGTAAATACTCTACCCATTTTTGACAGGTTATTTTTTTGTTTGTTTAGTTGCTTGGTTTTTCTATAGACCTTTGGTATAAGTTCCTTGGATGGTTATAGATATTTCTCCTATTGAGGAGGGTATCTCTTCATTTTAGTTATGATCTTTTTTATTGGTGAGAAGTTTTATAGTTTAATGTACTCCCAATTGTTTATATTCTCTTAATTTTTCTTACTGTTGGAGATGAATCAATAAAGATAACTCTGAGACTTTTTTCCATGGAATGTTTTGCTTATTCTTTCTTCTATGTGCTTTATGATTTCATGGCTTATATCCAAGTATTTTATGAATTTGGAGTTGATTTTACTGTATAGTATTAGCTCATGGTTTGGCTTTCATTTGTTTGCATATGACTGCCTAGTTTTCCTAGTGCCATTTGAAGAGTCTCTCCTTGTTCTAGTGTATATTCTTTCCTCCTTCATTAAAGATTAGCTGTGGATATATTATGGGATTATTTCAATTATTATGGCTTTATAGTATAGTTTGAGGTTTGGAAGTCTAATATCACAGATTTGCCCTTTTTTGGATAGGATACATTAGCAGTTCAGGATATTTTGTGGTCACATATGAAATTCAGTGATGCTTGAAGAAATGACATCGAAATTTGTATTGGGATTGCGTTGAATCTGTATATTGTTTTTGGTAGGATTATCATTATTACAATGTTGATTCATTGAATATATGAACAGAGTATATATATATATTTCTATTTGTTTATATCTTGTATTTCTTTTAACTATGTCTTATAGTTTTCTTTGTATATGTCCTTCACCTCAATTTTAGGGTTACTTTTAGATTTTTAATTTTTTGATGTGGTTATAAATGGGATTGTATTCTTAATTTCTTCCTCTTTTAGCATTATTTGCATAAGAGAAGAAAACTGATTTTTTCCATATTGAGTCTGTAACTGCCAATTTGCTAAACTGGTTTATTCTTTTATTTTTCATGTAGACTTTAGTGATCTCTGTATATTATCATGTTATCTCCAAATAATGATTGCTTTAATTCTTCTTTTACAATTATGATTCATTATTATACATTTCTCTTAACTAGTTACTCTAGCTAGGACTTCCAGTTTTAGTCTTGTGCTTGGTCATACTAGAAAGACTTTAATTTTTTCACCAATGATTCTAGTTGCAGGTTTGTCATATATGGATTTTATTATCTTTGGATATGTTCCATGGATACCTAGTTTCTTGAGGGTTTTAATTTAAGGAGAGTGGATGTTGAACATACTCAAATGCCTTCTTGGCATCTATTGGTATTGTCATGGAGTTTTAATCTCTCTTTTTATTGATGTGGTGAATTTTACTGATTTGTGGAGGTTGAGCCATCTTTGTGTCATTGTAAATTCTACTTGATCGTGATGTATGAATATTTTAATATATTATTGATCTGGTTTAATAAAATTTTTGAGAATATTTATGCTGGTATTCATTAGAAAAGTTTTGATTACTCAATTTGTGTTCAGTTTATACAAATGCTCTATTTCTTCCCAATTTAGTCTCAGACAATTGTGTAATTCTAAGAATTTGTTCATCTATTCTAGCTTGTTGAATTTATTTGCATATACATGTTCATATTAATTTCTTATTTTCCTCTGGACATTTACTGTGACTATTTCATCTCTCTTCTTTGACCCCATTTTGTTGAATTATCTACCTTTATTTCCTAAGTTTTGATAGAGGTTTGCCAGTTTTATTTATTTTTTTCAAATAGCCAGATTTTGGTTTCATTAACGTCTTGGACTGTTTTTGATTACGTTTTAAATTTATTTCTGCACTGTTTTGCCTCATTTTCTTCTTTCTAATGGCTTTTGGTGTTTTTTTTTTAAGCTATTGAAGATGAGACACTAGATTGTTTATTCTGACTTTTAATTGCTTCTGGATTTGGAATTGTAATGCTTTTACATCACTCATACTACTGCTTTTGCTGTTTCTCAATTGATATTAGGTTATACCCTCATTAGCATTCCTCCCAAGTTTCTTCTCTTCTTTGTCATTGATCCATTGCTGCTTCAGTAGTTTTTAAGTCACCTGGATTAGTTTTTTGTACTTCCCTTTTTTTGATATGATGTTGGGATATTGAAGCATTGTTTGAATGAGGAAATTAATGTAAATAAGCATTGACAGAAACATAATAATAACAATACACTTCCGTATCACACTTAAAAAGATGTATAGATCAAACATACAGGAAAAAAACAAGGAAAGCACAAACTGAAAAAGCAATGAGACCCAAAGCAACTAATAAACATTTATGGAGTAATGGAATCTAAAATAGGTGGGTAAACCTTCTTCATTGGGGCCCATTGAGAACAGGTCACATATTAGATAGAGAAAGAATTGTAATAAAATTTGAAGATGGAAATGATATAATGTTTTCTATCTCAATGCAATGACATTAAAGTAGAATTCAATCACAAAAAAGAAGCAGAAAAATCTTAATATGTGGAGACTAAGCCAAATGCTACCCAATAGCTATTGGGTAGCGTAAGTTTAAAAAAATGGGTTGAATGCAAAAAAAAAAAATGAACCAAGATACCTCCCTCACACCATGTACAAAAACTAACTCAAAATGGATAAAAGACTTGGACATAAGACCTGAAACCATAAATACATAGAGGAAAACCTGGGTAAAACCATGAGTTAGAATTCAGAAATTCATTTTTGGCCACATCTATAGCTGGCAAAAAAATGAAGGAAACATAAATACCTGGGACTACATCAAACTAAAAAGCTCTGTACAGCAAAAGAGACAACAGAAAAAAACAAAAGGAATCCCAACCGATTGGGAAAAAAATTTGCCCTCCATACAAGTGATAGGGTCTGATAACAAAGATACACAAATAACTCACAGCTTAACAAAAACAAAGCAAAAAAAAAACAGTTAAAAAATGAGGAGAAAATGTAAAAAGACACTTCTCCAAAGAGGAAGTACAAATGACCAACAGGCACATGGAAAAATGTTCAATGTCATTAGAAGTAAGGGAAATGCAAATCAAAACCACAATGAGATACCACCTTACACCAGTAAAAAATGGCCCACATGCAAAAAACATACAACAAGTGCTGGCGTGGATGTAGAGAGAAAGGAATGCTTTTACACTGCTGGTGAGAATGTAAACTGGTCCAGCTAGTATGGAAAGCAGTGTGGAGGACCCTCAATCTAATGAAAATGGAACTACCATTTGATCCAGCAATTGCAACCTTAATACTTATACAAAGGGACACCTGTGCACGAATGTTTACATCAGCACTATTTATAATTGCAAGGACCTGGAAACAGCCCAAATGTCCCAAGACAGAGGACTGGATGAAAAAGATGTGGTGTATACACACAATGGAATATTACTCATCAATTAAAAATGACAAATTTAAAAGTTTTATGATAACATGGATGTACTTAGAAGAAATCATGTTAGCAGAAACAAATCAGAAAGGAAAAGACAGAAACCGAATGGTTTCACAATCAAACGAAAGTACATAACTGGGGGAAAGGACCAGCTGAAGTGGCCAGGGAGGTGGTGGGTGACCCACAGGGATCACGATGAAGTGATATATAGATATATAGATACAATCAAACGAAAGTACATAATGGGGAAGGGACCAGCTGAAATGGCCAGGGAGGGGAGGTGGTGGGTGACCCTCAGGGATCACGATGATGTGATATAGATAGATAGATATAATACTTACCAAAATTAGTTTTAAAATAATATAAATAAATAATGGGTTAAGTACAGATAGGGGTAGGCAACTCAGGAGGACAGTGGATGATGCTGGGGGAGTGTGCTTTTTTCTCCACCCATCCAGGAAGCATGTCTTATCACCGAAAGAGCTCAGGCCCATGCAAGTAAATCCCAGGAGGACACTGGGGGAATGTGATTTGTTCCCCAGATGCCTGGGATATAGTTCTCATTACTAGAAGGGCTTAACCTCATGCAACAAGAGTTAGGCAGCTCAGGAGGATAGTGGACATGCTAGGGGAGTGTACTCCACACTCCAGTAACAGTAATGGGCTGAAAAGTTTTCCAAAAATACCTGAAAAAGCATTTGCTGACTGGACAGGAACAGAATAATTTCAGAGTACCAGCACCACAAGGCAGTGTCAGCAAAGTCCAAAAAGTCAAGGACAGTCAGCATCAGAGAAACATAGAAGACCAAAAGTTAAAAAAAACAGCCTGAGAAAAAAAACATGACAGAAGGTAAATTCTATAACAGAAGACATAGCTGCCCATTACCATCTCTTATTGCAAAGCAACTGGCTCCTTTAAACTGCCAACAGAAGCCAGGAATCAACAACCACAGCAACATAGGTACAAGGGTAGAAGTAAGCACAAACTTGTAAAGGATACAAATTATCATGCCAACCAACACAAAAGCCATTGTTTCCCAATATGTTGAGCAAGCCTGAAAGCAAAGCAAGGGAGGGATAAAAATGCTAATACTCAAGCAAGCCCTACAGAAAATAGTGCATCACCAAAGGAAGAAAAATCCCAGAGTCCAACAAGGATAACATAGGAGTCCCATATCTGACATTCAAAAATTCAAATTCAGCATGACAGAAACATTAAATGATCTGAGAGAAGAAATAAAAACTCAGCATTACTAATTCAATGTGCTAAAAGAAGTAGAAAAGCATAGAAAGTAAACATCAATAATGATAACATAATTGATGAACAGAAGAATAATATTGAATCCCTAAAAAAGAAATTGAAAGAGATATAGGATATAAAAGGAGCAGCAGAATAACTAAAAAATGCAGGAAAGAATCATGAAAACAGATTAGAGGAAATAGAAGAATGAATCATTGCACTCAAGGGTACTTAAGTAAAGAGGACAATGAAAGAAAGAGAGAAATGCAAAGGAAGACAGCACAAGAAAAATTCAGAGATCTATCAGATTACTTAAAGAAAGGAAACATAAGAATAATGGAAATCCCAGATGGAGATGAAAAGGACATAGGAATTGAAAAGCTATTTAAGGAAATAATGGAAGAGAACTTCCCTAAGCTGAAGAAGGAAATAAAAATAGACATGCAAGAAGACAGGAGGACATGAAACTACCTCAATGAAAGAAAAACCACAGCAAGACACTTCATCATAAAACTTCTAAGAGTCCAAGAAAAGGAGAGAAAAATGAAACTGAGTAGAGGAAAAACAATAGGTAACATATGAAGGAAAGCCTATTAGACTGCCCTCAGATTTTTCAAGACACTCTGAGCAAGGAGAGACTGGAGTCACATTTTTAAAAACTACAAGACAAAAAATGCCAGTCAATACTCTACATAAGCCAGGAAAGCACAGACTGTGATCCTGACCCCTGGTGGGGGCGGGGGCACCGCTCAGCAGCCTAGAGACCCTGAGAGAGATCTGAAACAAGAAGGATCCCTTCAGCTTTGCATGCAAAAGGGAGCATCCTGTCTCCATCACCCTAGCAACCAGGTGAGTGAGCGTGACCCAGAGACTGCACTGGAAGGGAAAAGGCCACAACCAGCCACAAAAGCATGGACTGCAATCTAGACCCCCTGATTGAGGCAAGAGACCTGAAGGGCTGGGACTGTTTCACAGCCCCGGCACAGACAAAATAACCCAACAGAAGGACTAAAAACAAAAAGAACAACAACAAAATGCACCTATACTCCTCCTCCTCCATAAAGAACCACAGAAGAAGCCCTATAGCATCTACTAATGAGAACCCCTCTTAGGGGAACACAGAATTGACATGTTGACCAATAGACCTATAAGGCAAAATTTACAAGAAAATAAGACAGTGTACCAAAGCAACCACATACACTAATCACACATGCTCAGAGGAAAGGAACCACCCACCCTAATCAGCCAAGGAAACAAAAAATTACTCACTTCAGCTACATAGACACAAAGACAGAATCAACTAGAAGCTACCAGAAGACTCCAATCATCATGCCAGCCAATACTAGAGCCATAGTCACTCAATATGTGGAAGAAGTGCGAAAGCAAAGCACAACAAAGAAGAAAAAAGCAAACACCCCAGCAAGCCCCATAGAAACCAATACACCATCGAAGGAAAGACAAACTCTAGAAACCAACAAATATAACATTGAGGAAATGCGCCACCTCCCAGACAAGAAGCTGAACCTATGCGTGTTGCAAGCATGCAAAGAGCTAAGGAAAGAATTAGAAAAACATAAAGAAAAAGAAGTGCGCATGGCAGAGAAACTGAATAAGTTAGAAGAAGAAATGCAAAAAAATTAAGAAAGAAAACATCAACAAAGATAAAATAATTGAAGAATAAAATTGAACACCTGAACAAGATTCAGAAATAAACCCAGATCTATCTAAAGGGAGCAACAGAAGAGCTCAAAAATGCATGGAAAAGTAAAGAAAGCAGACTGGATGAAGTTGAGGAACTAATAAGTACCCTGGAGGACATCAAAATCGAGAGAAAGAAGAAAGACAGAAAAAGAAAGACACAATATAAGAAAATAGAAGAAAAACTCAAAGATCTGTCTGATTCCTTAAAGAAAGGAAACATAAGAGTTATGGGTGTCCCAGAAGGAAAAGAGGAATATGGGTACTGGAAAGCTATTTAAAGAAATAATGGAGGAAAACTTCCCAATTCTGAAGAAAGAAATGAAATTTGACATCCAGGAAGTCAAAAGAACACCAAACTATATCAATGAAAGAAAAACCAAAGCAAGATATATCATTGTAAAACTCCCAAGAGTCTAGGATAAGGAAAAAATAATGAGATTGGCTAGAGAAAAGAAACAGATAACATACAAAGGAATACCTATGAGACTGAACTCAGACTTATCTGAAGAGACACTCCAAGCAAGAAGAGCATGGAGTCATATCTTAAAAAAACTCCAAGATAAAAAATGCCAGCCAAGTCTACTCTATCCTGCAAAGATTTCTTTCCTCTATGAAGGAAGACTAAAAACCATCTCAGATAAGCAAAGCCTCCAGGAATACACTACCACTAAACCACCACTCCAAGAAATCGTGCAAGAAGCCCTCAGATTAAAATCAACAGAAGAAGAAACAGGCCAAAACAAGGAAGCTAACCAGAACCTCAAAATGACAACCAAAAAACCAACTTCAGAATCTCAAATATCGGTAACAGAAAAAAAAAAAGGAAACCCTAACATCCAAATGACCATCCAAAACTCAACACCAGAACAACAAGTATCAATCATCACCCTAAATGTTAGTGGTCTAAATTCAGCAATCAAAAGACAGAGTGGCAGAGTGGATCAAAAAACAAAACCCAACATTCTGCTGCCTGCAGGAAACCCACTTAAACACAAAAGATAATCACAGCCTACAAGTAAAGGGCTGGAAAAAAGTTCTGCAAGCAAATGACCCCCAGAAGAAAGCAGGAGTAGCCATACTAATAGCAGATAAACTAGACTTTAATCTAAAAAAGGTGAAAAGGGATAAAGAAGGACACTATATATTGGTAAAAGTGTCAACACATAACAAAGACATAGCAATTATTAACATATACGCACCAAATGAGGGAGCACCAAAAATTCATCAAAGAACTACTAATAGCACTGAAAACAGACATCGGCGAAAATACATATGTGGTAGGTGATTTCAACACACCACTATCATCAAAGGACAGATCAAGAAGACAAAAATTAAACAAAGACACAAAAGCCCTAAATGAAGATCTGCTGCGGACCAGCCGTGCAAGGGCGCAGGCTAGATGGGCAGAGTTTAGCTGGGCAGGAAAGACACAGGAGCCGGCGAATGGCGAACAGACGCACACACTCAAGGGGTGGTGAATCTGCTGCGATTTATTTGAGATTTTTATAGATATATATAGTGTTTTTGGCAATCAGCATTTTATGAGTATATGCAATTAACATATTAACAGATTGTAGATTTTTCCTAGGTGTATCTAACAATATAACTTTTCTAGAAGCATCCTAAAGCAATTCCTTACTTTGCCACTGAAAATTAACACATCAACTTAAGTATTTTAACTAACAATATAACTTCTTAAAAAAGTATTTTT
>PVHY01007152.1:24153-55840 GCA_004024945.1 Uropsilus gracilis
TTTGTTACTGAGACTTGACATATCAACAGGTTGCAGATTTATCCTAAGTGTAACTAAAACGTTTTGACTAATAATATAACTTCCCTTCACCAAGGTAAATTGGATTTGCTTAGAAACTTTATAGGAAAATACTTTGACCACAGGACTGCTCAGAATTATTTACTAAATTAGAGGGCCATCTCGAAAACTCCCTTGCCTGAAGTCTGAGGACAGCACCCTTTATAAAGGTTAGTTCTCAGAAACACCCCTCCTGTGGGGGCAAAGAGCTACGCCCGTGATTGCCGTTACCTCATGGGTGCTTCCACCGCATGGGTACACATCACATAGGTCCCTCATTGCTGAGTCAGCTCCCACGAAGATCTAGACCATATGGACCTAATAGATATCTACAGGAGACTGCACCCCCAAAGAAAGGAATACACAATCTTCTCAAATGCACAGGGAACATTCTAAAAAATCAACCACATATTAGGACATAAGGCAAACATTAACATATATACAAAAATTAAAATAGTACCAACTCTTTTCTCCAATCATAAAGGTATAAAACTAGAAATCAACAATGAAAAGAAAGCAAGAAGAATGCCCAACACATGGAGACTGAATAACAAGTTACTAAATGAAGACTGGGTATATGAGGAAATTAAGGGAGAAATTAAAACCTTCTTTGAAAAAAAACGACAAAGAAAACACAACATTTCAAAATGTCTAGGATTCAGCAAAAGCATTTTTAAGAGGAAGGTTAATAGCAATACAGGCTCACATCAAAAAGCAAGAAAACAACCAAAGAAATAACGTCATCTCCAACTCAATGAACTAGAAAAAGAACAACAACAACAAAAAATCCCAAAGCCCAGCAGAAGACAAGAAACAATAAAAATAAAAGCAGAAATAAACAAACTAGATAGCAAAAATACTACTGAGAAAATCAACAAAACCAAAAGTTGTTTTTTTAAAATAAATAAAATTGATAAACCCCTTGCAAACCTCACAAAGAAGAGAGAACACTCAAATAAGCAGGATTACAAATGAAAGAGGAGAAATTACAACAGACACATCAGAAATCCAAAGGATAATCAGTGATTACTATGAACACCTATATGCAAACAAATACAACAACTTGACTGAGATGGACAGATTCTTGGAAAGATATAACCACCCAAAACTAAACAAAGAAGAAGTAGAGAACTTAAATAAACAAATCACTAGCAGTGAGATTGAAGCAGTCATCAAAACACCACCTAAAAACAAAAGCCCAGGACCAGATGGTTTCACAAATGAATTCTACCAGACATTCATAGAGGAAATAATGCCACCACTACTAAAGCTTTTCAAAAACTGAGAAAGAAGGAAAACTGCCAAACACATTCTATGAAGCAAACATCACTCTCATACCAAAAGCAAGTAAAGACAGCACAAAGAAAGAAAACTATAGACCAATTTCCCTAATGAACACAGACGCAAAAATTTTAAATAAAATCTTGGCAAGCCAAATCCAATGTATAAAAAAGCATTATTCACCATGACCAAGTGGGATTTATCCCAGGGACACAGGGATGGTTCAACATCCGAAAAACAATATAATCCACCACATCAACGAAGAGAAAACCAAAACCATATGGTCATATCAATAGATGCAGAGAAAGCATTTGATAAAGTTTAACATCCATTTATGATAAAAGCTCTTGAAAAGTTGGGGATAAAAAGAACATATCTCAACATAATAATAGTCATCTATAACAAACCTACAGCAAACATCATCTTAAATGGGGAAAAGCTAAAATCATTTTAACTAAGATCTGGAAACAGGCAAGGATGCCCACTCTCTTCACTACTTTTCAGCGTTGTACTGGAAGTTCTAGCAAGGGCAATAAGACAAGAGAAACACATAAAAAGAGTACAAAGAGGGAAAGAAGAACTGAAGCTCTCATTATATGCAGATGATATGATTCTTTATGTAGAGAACCCAAAAAAAACTCCACTGAAAAACTCCTTGAAACAATAAACCAGTTCAGCAAAGTGGCCAGTTACAAAATCAACACAGAAGACAGACGCTTTCCTATACACAAAAAGTTGAACAGAAGAAGACATTAAAAAAAAAAGACATCTGATTTACCATCGCACTGAAAAAAATAAAATACCTAGGGGTAAATCTAACAAGACACGTGAAAGATCTATATAAAAAAAAACTTCAAAAGTCTGCTAGAGGAGATAGAAAAAGACATAAGGAAATGGAAGGACATTCCCTGCTCATGGATTGGAGGAATTAACATCATCAAAATGGCCAAGCTACCAAAATCAATCTACAAATTCAATGCAATCCCTATAAAGATTCCAACAACATTCTTCAGATATAGAGCAAAAATTACAGAAATTCATATGGAATAACAGAAGACCTTGATTATCGAACTACCTCTTGACCAAAAAAAAAAGAGAAAATGGAGGAATTACTATTCCAGACTTCAAACTATACTACAGAGCCATAGTCATTAAAACATTTGGTACTGGTATAAAAACAGACAATCAGACCAATGGAACAGAACCGAATCCCCTGAAATAAAGCCACACATATAATAGTCAACTGATCTTTGACAAAGGAGTGAAAAACTTACCTTGGAACAAGGACAACCTCTTCAATAAATGGTGCTGGGAAAACTGGAACAACACATGCAATAAAATGAACCAAAATACCCTCCTCACACCATGTACAAAAACCAACTCAAAATGGATAAAAGACTTAGATGTAAGACCCATAACCATTAAATACATAGAGGAAAACCTGGGCAAGACCCTTCATGAGTTACAATTCAGAAATCCATTTTTGGCCACATCTATAGATGGCAAAAAAATGAAGGAAAACATAAACAACTGGTACTACATCAAATTAAAAGGCTTCTGTACAGCAAAAGAGACAAAAGAAAAAACAAAAAGAATTCCAACTGAGGGGGAATAATTTTCGCCCTCCATACAAGTGATAAGGGTCTGATAACAAAGATAAACAAAGAATTCAGACAACTTAATAAAAACAGAGCAAAGAACCCAGTCAAAAAATGGGAAGAAGATCTAAAAAGACACTTCTCCAAAGAGGAAGTCCAAATGGCTATCAGGCACATGAAAAAATGTTCAATATCATTAGTAGTAAGGGAAATGCAAATCAAAACCACAATGAGATACCACCTTACACCACTAAGAATGGCCCACATCCAGAAAACAGACAAGTGCTATGGAGAAAAAGAAACGCTTTTACACTGCTGGTGGGAGTGTAAACTGGTCCAGTCAATATGGAAAGCAGTGTGGAAGACCCTCAAACTAATGAAAATGGAACTACCATTCGATTCAGCAATTGCTCTTCTGGGAATCTACCCAAAAGAGACCTCAATGTGGGTACAAAGGGTACAAAGGGACACCTGTGCTCGGATGTTTATTGCAGCACTATTTATAATTGCAAGGTCCTGGAAACAACCCAAATGCCCCAAGACAGATGACTGGATGAAAAAGATGTGGTGTATATATACACATCAATAAAAAATGACAAATTTGATGAATTTTTGGTAACATACCTAGAAGAAATCATACTGGCAGTAAAAAGTCAGAATAAAAAAGACAGAAACCAAATGGTTTCACTAATATATGGACAACCAAATGAAAGTACACAACTGCAGGAGGGGACCAGCTGGAGTGACCAGGGAGGGGAGGTGGTGGGGGATGCCCAGCGATCACAATGATGTGAAATATATATATGCAAATAAATATTTTTTTAAAAAAGAATACTCTACACAGCAAATCTCCATTCTTTATGAAGGAAAAATTGAAGCCTTCTCAGATAACAAAGTCTCCGCAAATTCACTACCACTAAACCACCATTCCAAGAAATATTGCTAGAAGTCCTAATATCAAAATCAACCAAATAAACAGGAAGTTCTAAAAAAGAAGCAAGTCTGAACCTCAAAATGACCACCAAAAAAAAACAACTTCAGAATCTCAAATATCAATAATCACTCTAAATATCAATAGTCTAAACTCATCAATAAAAAGCCACAAAGTAGCAAACAGGATCAAAAACAAACAAACAGATCGTAATATTCTGCTCCCTCCAGGAAGCATATTTGAATTCCAAAGATAAACACAAACTGAAAGTAAAGAACTGGAAAGGAATCCCTCAAGTAAATGGTCCCCAAAAGGAGGCAGCGATAACCATTCTTATAGCAGATAAAGCAGATTACAAATTATTAAAAAAAAGTAACAGAGGACCTAATGATAAAGGAGTTAATTCACGAGAAAGACATTGCAATTATAAACATATTCACCAAATGAAGGAGCACCAAAATTCATAAGACAACTACTAAAAGAACAGAAGGCAAATATTGGTGAAAACACATTTGTAGAAGGAGACTTTAATACTCTACTCTCACCAAAAGACAGATCAAAAATACAGAAATGACACAAGGACACAAAATCTTCAAAGACCTAGACACAGAACCCCCAGGAAAAGAGTACATTTTTTTTCAAGCACACATGGATCATTCTCCAAAATCAACCATATATTGGATCATAAGGGAAACATGAATAAATATATAAAGTTTAAAATAACATCAACTTTCTTCTCTGATAATAGAGATATCAAACTAGAATTCAACAAAGAAAATAAAATAAAAAGAATTTACACTACATAGAGACTGAACAACAGGCTATTGGAAGACCACTGGATAAATGAGTAAATCAAAGAAGAAATTAAAACATACTTTGAAATAAATTATGATGACACAACATTCAAAAATGTATGGGACTCAGCAAAAGCAGTTTTAAGTGGACAGTTCATAGCAATAAAAGTTTAAATCAAAAAGCAAGAAACAAACCAAATGAAAAATCTTCTCTCCAAATTTGAGGAACTAGAAAAAGAACAACAAAAAATTTCAAATCCCAGCATAATAAGAAATAATAAAAACAAAAGCAGAGATAAATGAAATAGAAACCAAAAATAACATCAAAAAGATAAGCAAAACCAAAAGCTGTTTCTTCAAAAAATTAATAAAATTTATAAGCTCCTTCTTAGGTTCACAAAGAAAATAGAGAAAACTCAAATAACCAGGATCGTAAATGAAAAAGGACAAACTACAACCAATACAGCAGAAATCCAAAAGATAATTAGAGACTACTATGAGCACTTATATGCAAACAAATACAACAATCTAGATAAGATGTATTAATTCTTAGATTAATACAGCCTCCCACAACTGAACAAAGAAGTTGAGAAGATAAACAAGTGTAAATGGGAGCGAAATTGAAGCAGTAAACAGAACTCTCCCTAAAAACTAAGAGCCCAGGATGAAACAGGTTCACAAATGAATTTAACCAAATATTCAAAGATGAACTAACACTTCCATACTAAACTCTTCTAAAAAATTGAGAAAGGAAAACTTTAGAATATATTCTACAAAACATTTATTACACTAGTAGTAAAACAAGACAGAGATAGCACAAAGAAAGAAAACCATAGATCAATGCCCCCTGTGAACACAGATGAAAAATTTTTAATTAATTTTTAATTTAAAAATAAATATTATTTAAAAAATATATATATATATATTTCACATCTTTGTTTTTCCAAGGGATCACCTATATCCTCCTCTCCCTTATAAATTCCCTCCCATCTTCCCAACTCCCCTCCCAGTTATGTACTTTAGTTTTGCTCTTAGCATGTTTTCACTTTTCCTCCTGGTCTTTTGCTTGTTTTTCTTATATCCCATATATTAATAAGACCATTCAGTTTCTGTATTTTCTTTCTGATTTGTTTCTGCTAACATGATTTCTTCTAAGTACATCCATGTTATCATAAAAATTTTAAATTTGTCATTTTTAATTGATGAGTAATATTCCATTGTGTGTATACACCACATCTTTTTCATCCAGTCCTCTGTCTTGGGGCATTTGGGCTGTTTCCAGGTCCTTGCAATTATAAATAGCGCTGATGTAAACATTCGCGCACAGGTGTCCCTTTGTATAAGTATTGAGGTCGCCTTTGGGTAGATTCCCAGAAGAGCAATTGCTGAATCGAATGGTAGTTCCATTTTCATTAGTTTGAGGGTCCTCCACGCTGCTTTCCATAGTGACTGGACCAGTTTACATTCCCACCAGCAGTGTAGGAGTGGTCCTTTCTGTCCACATCCATGCCAGCACATGTTGCCTGTTTTTTGCATGTGGGCCATTTTTACTGGTGTAAGGTGGTATCTCATTGTGGTTTTGATTAGCATTTCCCTGATTGCTAATGATGTTGAACATTTTTCCATGTGCCTGTTGGTCATTTGTACTTCCTATTTGTAAAAGTGTTTTAGTTGATCATGGTGAATAATTCTTTTTATGCATCATTAGACTTGATTTGTTAGGATTTTGTTTAAAATTTTTACATCCGTGCTCATTAGGGAAATTGGTCTATAGTTTTCTTTCTTAGTGCTCTCATTATTTGGTTTTTGTATGACTGTAATGTTTGCTTCCTAGAATGTGTTTGTCAGTTTTTCTTCTATTTCAGTTTTTGGGAAAATTTTTAGTAGTGTAGGGTTATTTCATCTTTGAGTGTCTGATAAAATTCATTGTGAAGTCATCTGGTTGTGGACTCTTGATTTTCAGGAGAGTTTTGATGACCGCTTTAATTTTGTTGCTTGTGATTGGTTTGTTTAGTTTCTCAATTTCTTTTTTTTTTTTTTTTTTTCCAATTTTTGGGTAGCTCTCTTTCTAGGAACTTGTTCATCTCATTCAGGGTGTTTTATTTGTTTGCATATAGATGTTCATAGTAATCTCTGATTATCCTTTGGATTTCTACTGTGTTCATTGTAATTTCTCCTCTTTCACTTGTGATCCTGCTTATTTGAGTGTTCTCTGTTCTTTTTTTTTTTTTGTGAGATTTACAAGGCGTTTATCAATTTTATTTATTCAAAGAACCAGTTTTTGGTTTTGTTGATCTTCTGGACAGTCTTTTTGATTTCTGAATTATTTTATTTCTTCTTTTATTTTTATTATTTCTTGATTTCTGTTGGGTTTTGGATTTTTTTGTTTGGTTGTTTCTTTTATAATTCTTCAAGTTAGGTGGTTTGGTTATTTCTTTGTTTAGTTTCTTGGTTTTTGATATAGTCTGTATTGCTATGAACCTTCCTCTTAAAACTACTTTTTCTGAGTACCAGACATTTTGGATTGTTGTATTTTCTTTGTCATTTGATTCAAAGCAGGTTCTAATTTCTGCTTTTTTAAAAATTTCCTCAATTACCCAGTCTTTATTTAGTAGCATAATCCATATATTGGACATATATTGGACACTCTTCTTTTCATTGTTAATTTCTTGTTTGATCTTTTATGATCTGTGAAAAAAAGTATCATTTTAATCTTTGTATATTTATTCAAGCTTGCTTTATGGCCTAGTATGTGGTCAATTCAGATAAAGATCCATGCGCAGCAAATAATCTATTTTAAACTTTCTATCATCTCTATACATTGAGAAATAAATTTTCAATGATCTGTTTATATTTTCCTCAAATGTACACAAATTATATATTCTTTTCTCAAAAGATTATTTAGAGTATCCAATTTAAGCTCTAGTTTTACATCTGTTGAAGCTTACCTACCAAACATGTCCTACTTGGGGGGTTAGAATTTATAAACAGAAAATTATTAGATATTTTCATTTCTGCCTTAAGAGATATTACTATCATTACTGTCCCCTCAGGAACAGGAACCACTGCTTCCTTTATTACCAACTCCATGGAGGAAAGTAAAATTAAAAGTATGAAACTTGGGATTCTCCTCAATAAAGTCCTTAATGATACCATTAATTTTCTTGGCTCAGTTTATGTTTGTCAAAAAACATGCTGTTCTCTAACAGATCTAATACAAATAAGAATATGTTAAATATTTTTCATTTGTACTCCATGAGAATGACACCTCCATGAAATATGACCTAAGCATTTCAAAATTTACAATTGATTTTCAGCATATACATTTATCATGATTAGTGGAGTCAATCTCTTACAATAGCACTCAGCTCATGACTCTTGAGTCACATCTCCATTATATAGGATATTTTGGGTCCTCTAATACAGCAATCAAGTCCTTTTTAGCCATTGTTCATCCAAATTTCCTGAAGGAATGTAACTAGGTATGTTTCTGCAAAATTCATTTACTTGCACTAAAATCCAAGCATCATTATTCCCTGATACTTTATCTATACCTATAATTAGCAAGAAAATTCCAAAAAGACACCATCATGGGCCTATCTTCCCCCTTAAAAGCAACCACAAAAATATAATATTTGCTCAAAGGAAGATTCAGAAGCTCCCCAACAGAGTCCCAGGACTTTATTCAGAAGAACTTGTACTATACTGGTAGCTTGTTGAAGGAAGACAAGTTAGTGGTGTGTGGTTGGAAAAATAGACACACTAACCACCAAAATGGGGTGGGGATCAGAGATCTCGGGTATTATAGGGTGCACTGAACAAGATGGATTTCCCTAGAGAGACTTATTATAGAAGGAATATGATTACATACAGTCATGGATTAGGCTGGAACGATGTGGATTCAACCACAAGTGCAGGCAAGGAAAGTTCTCTTCCCATCATCCTCTCAGAAATAAGAAATTAAGGATTCTTTGGGCAGGTATGGGCCAAATTCTCCCTTTGGTCCAAGAGAAAAGGAATTATGAACAAGAACTCACTAGTTTTTTGGAAAATATCAAACAATTATAGAGTACTTGCAGCCTAGACTGATGGACTAGAGGATAGCAATGATGGTGGCTGTGGAGGCAGCTATTATCTACAGCCTTAGTTGAAAAGGGGAGTTTACACATAATTGAGTACTCTGTGTCAGTCAGACACACTCAATCACAAAACCTGAATCTTGTGGAACAGACTGAACTCATTCACCAGGAAACTCTAAGTTTGCAAACCATTATCCAGCGCAGAACTAAATAGTAGGGGAGCTAGGTGGGAAGTAAAAACAAATGAAGCACCGAACAGAGTTAGCTTTGAAGAGAGATGCAGAAGTGACAAATTTATCCCTCAACATAACTGATTCAGAGTAACTAATGTCCTTTTGTTGTACCCACCATCTTGTCCCCAATCTTACACCAAGCTCAACTAGGAAGAGTAACAAAACTAAAACCGCAACATTCCACAACAAAAATGTAAATAAGGTAACATTAATCTAAGAAACATAAACATCTAAATGTAAAAGCAAAAAATGTTCTTATATGAGTCATAGGATATATATATATATGTGTGTGTGTGTGTGTGTGTGTGTGTGTGTGTGACAGAGAAACAGAGGACATATCAGACAAAGACTTTTAAGTAATGTTTCAAATGGCAAATAAGTTGCTGAAATCTCACTTGAAAGTATGCAAGGAGGTGAAAGAACTTAGAAAGGAGATCCAGGAACAGGGAGTATTGGGACCAGAAATATTGAAAATATTAAAAGAATACAAAAAATATGAATGAAATTTTAAAAAAATAGAAAACACGTCATTCAAATAAGCAAAGCATAATTAAAAATCTAAACAAATCATAGGAAAAATTAGATATCAGATTTACTTAGAAGAGGAAATGTAAGGACATAATAAGTGAAGAGAGAGAGCAGAGATCTTATTCAGATATATAATACTTGAGAACTTCCCAAATATAAGTTATGAAATAAGTATGGATGTTTAGGAAGCACAGTGAACAACCAAATTTGTAAATGCATGCTAGTCTATATCAAGATACAACATTGTTAAATTACCAAAAATCAAAAATAAGTAAATAAATTACAGGAAAGAATGAAATAGCAGGTATTTTACAAAGAAAAACAAATAACAAAGAAAACCACATATTTCTGTCCAGTCACCTTCCAGGCAAGAAGAGAATGGAATGCATTGCTCACAATCCTAAGACACAAGAAATTCCAGTCAAGAATGTTCTATCTTGTAAAGTTACTGCTTAAAGGAGAAAGTCGGTATTACTGATAGTTTCAAAGCATATGCAATAAACACTGATGATGATATATTAAATCTCTATTATAACATATTTTTTTAGTTTTGGAAGACCTTTAAGATGTATAATCTCAGTACGTTTCCAATAGCTTCCATGATATCTTTATGGATAAAATTGTCAAATACCACTTAGATCACATAGACCACACAGGTAAAATATCACATATGTGAGAGTGCTCTTAGGTGAGTTAATTGGTGACTGCTAGATGGATGCTCTGCTCCAAAAGTATTACTAAATAACTTGGGCTCAAAATAAAAATATTACTTCAGGATTTCAATTCTATGTTTTTATCAATAACCGGGGTATATGTAAGTAAGTATAGTTTGAATCATTTTGTAACTTAACAACATATATTACAGAATAAAAAAGTATTTTAAATATTAAATAGGAGCCAAAAAATTGAAAATCAAATGCATAGTTGTAATGTTCTACATTTAGCTAAAAAGAAATTAAAAATTATAATTAAAGAAAGAATTGACCTTAAATACTTCTTATGAGAAAAAATGCTGACCACTAAATTATATAATTTATGGCATATTATAACTGTAAATACTCAAGTTTTTTGACTAGCATTCAAGGATGAGAGCACTCATATAGGGGAAATGGCATTTCATTGTGTTTTGTGTTGGTCAAATTGTATCTAAGTGTCATGATTATTCTCAATTTATCCTTACTATTAGAAAACTAGAGTCAGCACATATATTAAAACCCCAAAATAAAAACTATGCACACCTCTCAGGTGTTCTCTAGATCTAAATGAATATTTGTTAAATGGACACTTGTTTGGTGAAGAAAAGAGTGAAGGAAGGACAGAGAAAAAAAATGAGAAAACATTACAAATGAATATTTTGAAGATGGGAATAATCGGAAAAAAGGAATATAGCTTTTCTTTTATATGCTCATTATAATTAATGTACAAATGAAATAGAGTGACATACTAGTATTCCAGAGAAGAACTCTAGAGCAAATTTTTAGATATAACAATTCTGATGAAGGAGAGACAAAATTCACATGACCATTACTGTCTCTAACAGTGAACCATATTGTTTTGTTAAGTAATAGGTCACTGGAAACATTCAAAAAGAGGTATGTTGTATATAAGTATATGATTAATAAAGCCTATTATTTCTGGTTTTAATTGTCCATTTGGAAGACAAATTTACAGCAATTAGAAAATACATAATTATTGGAAGTTTGAACTTTAAACATGTAGTTCAGGGAAAAGGAGGTTTCTCTTAACAGAGTTGGAAAAATTAAAATTGAAGAATGTGCAGAATTTTCAATCATTCGATAAGACTTCTGTATTTGTGAGCATTAGAGCTGTAGCTCTCTTTATCTAAAATTATCTTCCTCAACCTGCCAGCAAGCAGTTACATTGCTGCTTGCACACCCCAGGACGTGTGCTGTTGGAGCCCCTTTCCCAGTGGGGAGCAAAGGCAGTGAGGAACCCCCGGTAGGACTCCTGTACCAGAGAGCCTGGGTGGGGGAGTCCAGGTGGAGTTTTAGCTCTGTTTGTATGGGGCAGTCATCTACCAGTCTGGAGGACTGTAACATGGTTCAGCCAAACCCCCACCCCAAGAGGGCTTGGGATTGCACCTGTCTGGCAATCTGGGCCTCACCCCATGCAGGGAGGTACCAGTTATGTGGGCAGGGGGGGGAAGATGTAGGATGCCCCTTCTGTTTCACTCTCACTCCAGCTAATTTTCAGGAGGAAGAAGAAGAAGAGAAATAATACAAACACTATCATAAAATGGGTGAGGGACCAAGTAAACATCCAGCCCACACGTCTGAGCAGGACACAAGAGATGGAATATCAAGAGAACTAGTGCATGCGGGACTGGAAAAACAACTACAGAGACAAGATGTCATGAATCCACCCCTATGTGCCCACCAGGTATGGAAGAGCCAAAATCTCTTTTCTGAGATGCCATCTAAGAGAACAAGGTGCCCCTCCCCACTCCATGGAAGAGGAAGGCCACAGAGTTGGGGAATCAGTCATGTAGCAAAGCTGCAAACTGAGTGAGAGGAGAAAATCTACAACAGCTAATAACAGATGCCTGTACCCACAGGGAGACTTCTTCACTGGCACTGGCTGGGGATGAGGCCCCCTAAACTAGATGCCAAAACTATAAGGTAAATAAGCAGCAAAATAACACAGAAAAGGGAGTGGAGAAGGCACCCAGCAATGAGAAAATATGGACAGACCACAAGTAAAAATAGACTGACTGCCCAATGCAAGGTTAAGACTGAAATCCTACCAGCAAAGTTCACCCTGTCCCAAGAACACAGTCCCTCACCCAGTGAAAGGACACTGCTACAGTAAAGAAAGAAACTAATTGACTTCAAACAAATTAACAAACAACAAAGAGAGAGGGGTCTGAGTGAACGGAGAGAAAGAGGGAGAGGAGATATCCCAATAACCATTTACTGAGGTTGCGATTTGAAAAATAAAAATAAAATAAAATCATCTTCCTCTCAAATATGCTCCTGCATTACAAGATATTTTCTATTTCCATTCTTATCTAATTTTCACTCTACTTTATTTCTGTCCTTGATCTTATTAAACATATTTCCAGAACAGTTCATTGAAGAATAATGTGAAATTCTTTGCATGATTATCTTGGCCTTCTTTATCATTTTTTTCTTTATTCCCAAATTCACTCAGTGAAACTAATTCATAATCATGCCATCTGAATATAGTAAACATTATGTAATTGTTCAGTGAAATATTTGTACAAGAATATAATTTAGCAACCAAACTTCATAACAGCATAGTATGGAGTGATGAATGCAGTTTTATTTATATATGCCAAAAGAAAGTATACATAAATTGTCATACTTTAAGAAGACACTATTCAGTGAGAACACCAGTAAATTATTTTGCCCATATTTGTTACATAATAATCTTGGAATTTAATACTTATTTCTCTTAAGACAGCTTGACTCATTTTGATTTATGTACTCCTTCCTGAGCTCAGTTGCAGGAGCTAATCCATATCAAGACACATAAATTTAGACAGGAAGGTAAATGGGGAACAAAAGAAAACAAATCTAAACCTAAAAAGTGTATTTTCTGATGATGAATATGGCTTCAAAATAAGAAATTATTTCTTCAAAATAAGAAATTAAGTTAGTGATTGTGAATGTTCTACATGTCTCATACCAAAATGAAGAATCTATTACTTAGAAATTTGGTTGTTTAGTTATTTATTGTTAGATATTTATGTAGTTTACAGTTCACCTTTGACATCTCCATAAAATACCTGATTGATGAAAAAATTATAAAGGACAAATTAAGGCAAATGTCTATTTCCAAGACAGAAATAATGGAGTTTACCACCAAAAGATCTGTCCTGTAAGAAAATAGTTCTTCTACAAGGAAAGAGAAAAAAACAAATGTCTCAGTAAAATGAAAATAGAAATACAAAATCAGAAGCATGAACAAGAATATGATGAATCACTAACAAAACAGTAAAGGGAAGGGGAAAAGGACAGAACAAGTAAATACTAGAGAGTTGACATGAACTCATAAAGGATTCTTTCAGACTTAGTAAGTTAGGAATAATCCAAATAGCAACAATTAATCAAAAATGTAAAACAGGAAGACATGAAAGAAGAAATGAAGAAACTGAGATAATCATTGAGGAAAGTCATCTAAATTAAAAAGCAGAAAGAGAATGTTAGAAAAGGAACAGAAAGTTAAAACAACCTAAAAAAAAAGCAGAATGAATGATAATAAATATTATATATTGAAATCACCATAAATGTAGCTACAACTCCACAAAAAGTTACAGAATGACAAGTTGGGTGAAAATGTTACAAACATTTCAGAGAGGTCTACAGCAAGAACAAGTGACTTTTCCTCACCACAGATGGAGGAAGGCCACAGAAACTTGGCAGTGGCCCCAAGGCTAAGCTGGAAACTGCAAACCAGGAAATGAGACAAGCACCAGTAACCATCTGCTGATGTCTATCTCCAACAAGGAACTTATCTACTGACAATGGCTCTGAGACAGACTCTCTAAGCCAAAGATCAGAAATACATGGCAAAGAAGCAGCAAAAATGGAACTGTAACCAAACTGGACAAGACAACCAGCAAGAAGGATGAATCACTGATAGGCTCCAAAAGAGCTGGACTGAATGCATATTATTAAGTCAAGAATGAAAACCTAAAAAGCATGGTCTACTAGGCCCCAGGAACACAAATTCTTTCCAGTAAAAGGACAATGCCTCAGAAAAGGAAAAGGTCAATGAGCTAAACATGGTCCAAGAAGCATCAATGAGAGTGAGAGAGGAGTTGGAGTGACTGTTGGTGGAGGTTGGGGGTTAAACCCAAGGGAATCAACAACTATGTAAATATATAAAAAAAATAATTCCAAACATCTATAATTTGTTTACATGAAACCCATTTAAAACTGAGAGACAAAAGCAAGCATAAATATTTGGAACAAATTGGAACAGATTATAGCACAGAGAAAAAGCAGGAATTGCTATTCTCACATCAAAAATAGTGGACTCTCAACCAAAAGAGGTAACAAGGGATAAAAGTTAATACTATAAAATGAGCAAGGACCTGTTAATCAAGAATATATACCTGTCATTAATATTTATGCAACTAACATGGAAGTGCCAAACTATATAAAGACACTATTATTAGCAGATGTAATAAAACACAGTCACAAAAATATAATTATTATCCAAGTCTTCAACAGATGACTGACATACCAATCAGTCAGAAAATGAACAAGCAATAAAAGCATTTAAAGCAAATAAAGGCTTTAAATGAAATATTGGAACAGATGAATTTCTGACATTTACAGAACTTTTTATCCCCAAAGAAATAAACACACTTTCTTCTCAAGTGCAAATAGTATATTCTTATAGCTAGATCATGAACTGGGACATAAAATGTGTGTCACCAAATATAATACAATGAATAATATGCCAAGGATCTTATATCAAAGTAGTTTAAAGGTGGAAATTAACCATCCACACAAACAAATCCTGAAATAATCCAAAGTATGTGGTAACTGAACAAAACACTTCTGCACAACTCTTGGGTCAATGAAGAAATCAAAATTTAGTAGATAATAATGAAAATGTAGACAAAATTACCTGATAGGGGTGCTCAGTGCAGGCCATGGTAGGCCTCACAACCCTGTGCCCACTGTGCCTCCATGGTCTGCTGCCCCCACTCTGTGCACACTGCCACCTCTCCACCTTTGTGGCAGGCAAGGAGAGGCTTGTGGACTGACCCAGGTGGGACTGGGCCTGTCTGTGCACAGGCAAGTGGGGGGGTGTTATTCAGATGTTCCTTCTATTTCACTCTAACTCCTCTTAGTCCTCAGAAGAATAAGA
This sequence comes from Uropsilus gracilis, assembly GCA_004024945.1. Taxonomy (NCBI): domain Eukaryota; kingdom Metazoa; phylum Chordata; class Mammalia; order Eulipotyphla; family Talpidae; genus Uropsilus; species Uropsilus gracilis. Next base: position 39,520 of record PVHY01007152.1, read on the forward strand.
TTAGAACAAGTCATACAAACACATAGAATGGGTGAGGGACTAGATAAGATCCAGCCCATACGTCTGAGCAGGACACAAGAGAAAGAACGTTAAGAAAGCCATTGCACACTGGATTGGAGAAATGATCATGGTGATGACATCACAAAATCACTTCTATGATCTCACCAGGAGAGGATGAGTCAAAATTCCAGTGTTGATATGCCATCTAAGAAAGCAAGGTGCCCCACCCCTTTCCACAGGAGTGGAAAACCTCAGAGTAGGGGCATCAGCCTCACAGAAAAGCTGTAAACTGAGGGAGAGGAAATGATCTGCAAAGGCCTTCAGCAGATGCCTGTCCACATTGAGAAACTTCTTTATTAACAATGACTGAGGGCAAAACCCCATACACCAGAGGGTCGAGCTACAATTTGAAGAAAGCAAAATGGCATGGAGAATGGATCGGAGAAGACAGCCAGCAGTGACTAGATACTGATAGACAAATGAGCACAGACTGGCTGCCCAATGCAAAGTTAATACTGATAGACAAATAAGCACAGACTGGCTGCCCAATGCAAAGTTAAGACTGAAAACCTACCAGCACAGTTTGCTGTGCCCCAGGAACACAGTCCCTCACCCAGGAAAAGGACATTGCCACAGAAAAAGAAGAGACCAATGGAATTAACATAGATAAACAAGGAGAGTGGAGTCTGAGGGAACAGAGAAGGCTTGGGGGAAAAGGGGAAGGCATTCCAACAAACATTACTGATGTCGTAAGAAATTATAAAGAATGAATAAAAAATTAAACAAAAAAAAACTACCATATACTCTGGTATAGTCTAAAAGAACAACATGAGGAAAGTTCATAGCAATACAAAACCACATAAAAAGCAATAAAGATCTCAAATAAATAATCTAACTATACCACTGAAGGAACCTGAAAAAGAACAAATAAATTAAAAAAATCTGTAGGAACAAATAAATAATAAAATTTAAAGGAGAAGTAAGAGAAATTTTAAAAAAGACAATCTAAAATTAAGTGAAACTAAGAGCAGACTTAAAAAATTAAAATTTAAAAGACCTTTGATGGACTTACTATGAAAACAGAGAAAATTCAAATGAATAGAAATGGAAGAATGAAATAACAATAGATGCTACAGAAATACAAAAGAACATAATAACCTACCATGAGACAACTTAAGCAGTCAAATAACAAGCACAGAAATTAAGAGTCTTAAAAAGGCACAGTAAGAAATAAAATCCAGTACCAGAGGGTTTCCTTAGTGAGTTTAACCAAATCATCAAAAAGAACCTAATATCTATCCTACAAAAACTTTACAAAAAAATTGAAGAAGATCAAAAATACCATTACATTCCAGGAGGTCAATATTACCATGATCCCAAAACCTAAAAAGAAAAATATAAGACAGATTGATATGCCCATAGAACATAGATTCAAAACTCTTCAACAAAGTTCTAGCAAATTAAATAAAGACTAATTTTAAAAGAATCATACAGCATGATCAAGTAGCTTTCATCCCAAGTATACAAGGCAGATTCAATTTGTGAAAATCAATGTCATTCACCAGATCAGCAAAAAGAAATATAAAAATCATATTATCAAATTTCAATCTGTGCTAAAAAAGTGTACAACATGTTTTAGACTCCATTCATAGTAAAAAAAAAAACAAAGTCTCAATAATATTGGGGTACACAAAATTTATCTTAACATTATAAAACGTTTGACAAACCCACAGCCAACATAATCAATGGTGAAAAACTGAAAACATCCATTAAGATGAGAAACAAGATAAGGATATTGACTATCACCATTGTATGCCATTCAGTATGTCACAGTATTAGAAGTCTTAGTCAAAACAATTAGGCAAGAAAAAGAAAAAAATATCTAAACTGGGAAAAAAGTGGAACTCTCACTATTCGCAGATGACATGATAATATACTACAAAGACTAAAAAGATACTAGAAAAAAATAAATGAATTCAGCTAAGTGTCAGGATATCAAACCATTACACAATAATTAGTTACATTTCTATATGCAAACAATGGATCAGAAGAAAAGGAAATAAAGAAAATATTGCCTTTTTATAATTACACTAAATAGAATGAAATTCCTGGGTGTAAACTTAAGAAAGGAGGTGAAGCACTTATTTATTAAATTATTAGTCTCTGTTAAGGGATATAAAAGAATACACAAGGAAATGAAATCATATCCCATGCTTATTAATTGGAAGAATAAACAAAGTAAAATGGCCTGAAACCTCAAAAATATTATAGAATAAATGCAATAGCCATTAAATATCAGTGACTTTTTTCAAGGAAATTAAACAATTATAAAATTTGTGTCAAAACACAAAAGGCCCTGAATATCTGAACAAATCCTGGGAGAAAAGAAGAAAAATGGAATCATCAACACCCCCTGACTTCAAATTGTACTATATAGACACAATAATCAAAGCAGTATAGAACAATAACAGAAATACAGACCAATGAAATAATATAGAATGCCAGAGATAAACCTACACAATTATGGACAGTTACTCTTTGACAAAGAAACCATGACCAACACTGGAGAAAGGAAAGCCTCTTTAAGAAATGGTGTTGGAAAATGGGCAGCTTCATGTAAATAAAGAAACTAGATCCGTACTTAGTCATACATACAAACTTTAGCTCAAATGTTTAAAAAAATCTGGTTATAAGAATTGAAAACATAAAGTAATTGAAAGAAAACATAGGTGATACACTATGGGGCATCTATCATAAAGACATAGCTCCAAGGGTAAGGGAAAACCAGCAAAAATAAGCAACTAGTACCATAGCAAATTAAAAAACTTTTGTGACTCAAAAGAAACCATCACAAAACATAAATACAGCCTAAGAAATGGAAGAAAATATTTGCATATCACACATCTGGCAAAGCGCTAATTTCCAGAATATACAAATGACTATACAATCCAAGAACAAACAATCAGACAACCCAATCAAAAAAAAATAATAAAAGAGCTAAATAGAAATTTTTCTAAAGATGACAGTCACATGACCTAAAAAAACATGAAAAAATGTTCAACATAACTTCTAAGGGAAAAGCAATTCAAACCAAAATGAGCTATCATCTGGATATTCTTGTAAACATGGCCCATGTCGTGTGGAAATAACAAATATTCAAAGTGGAAATAACAAATATTGGGGAGGATGTGCAGATAAAGGAACTCTGGTCCACTGTTAGTAGTAATGAAAGTTGGTACAGCCTCTATCGAAAATGATATAAAGACTTCTTGAGAAAATTTTTTGTAAAATAATACATTTTTCACTTTTGTATGAAAATTCCTTTTCAAGAAAACTTTATTTCATGATATTTTGTGTTCAGAAATTATTGTCAATCACAAAGAGATGGGGATATATGATATTCAGTAGTTATTGCATTTGAAAGATATATTAAAAACTTGAGATTAATCACATGCAGTCTTTAAACCATGACCTGACAGTGTGGACTGCAGGAAAGACTGGCATTTTTCCACCACTGCCTAACCAATGGGAGCCTTAGGTGCTAAGTGGGTAAAAAGGGTCCAATGTTTCAACAAGTGAGGGGTCCAATATATCAACAAGTGAGGGGGAATCCTGAAATATAATATAAGGCAGTACAGGATCCATCTTGCATTCCCAGACTTCCTGTAACAGAGGCTAGGGAGAGGAAGGTTATTGGGCAAGACACCATGCAGGGTATATTAGTAAATCTGCACACAGACATTGTTTATGGGCCATCTGCTCTGAATTAGTTTTGTAGCCCAAGGACATACCTGGAGGAGTGCAGGAGCCAATACCAGCCTCAGCAGCTTTGGGGGCAAGGTCACACGTCCAGAAGGGTGATAAGGTGATTCAGGTACTGGATCACAGACTGCTGACATCACTGAAGGTGAACTTGCTGCTGAGTTCTTTGACAACTAACTATAAAATGTCAGCTGGATATGAAATATTAAGACAATTTCTTTAGGGTGTGAATCTTCCAGGTTGCTGGCTGTCTGATTAAAGAGCACATTAAATATTAAACTATTCTACTGGCATTCAGTGGTGACAGGTGGCCTGAATTCCAGTCTTTCGTTAACATTTGCACTCTGTTTCTGGCCTCTGCAGAAGAAAACATTCATCTACTGACCACAAAAGAAAGAAGTTGGAGAGTTTTACATCAGTGCTTTGGAGACTGCTGTTTTAACAGCCTGAAAGGAGTGCCAATGGCATCAGTCCTGGTGTCTCAAAGAGCTGCTGTTGGTGGTACTGCTCAACTATTCACAACAAGCTGTATATGATGGTCCAGCACCACCTCCTGTTGCTGCTGCCTCCATTTCAGTCTGATTTAGCATCCAGTGCTGCCCATACCTTCAATCTGTTGGTGAAACTTGCTCTGGCATGATCTCAGCAGCCCCACCTGTGAGACCTCTAGCTGCAGTGAGGTGGATCCTGGCCCACTGTTTGCTGGCTGTCATATGCTTCAGGTCCTCATTGGCAAGATAGTACATTTGGGAGAAGCAATCTTTTGTTTGGTAATTCTGGACACTATTTAGGGTGAGATATTCAGCTACCTGTGATCTAAGAAATTATTTGTTTTCCCTGTTTACCCATAGGCAGTGATGTGTCCTCTATTGGGCACATGTCCTTGGATTGCACCCTTATAACCTTATTTCATTCCTTCATTTTAATTTGGTTTTCTGATCTCACAGGTTCATGGCATAGAAAGTTGTATGTACTGATATTGTAATATTCCTGATTAATCAAGTGGTGAGTTTGTGATAGAGTGACTTGTCTTATCAACTGAAAATCAATCCCTATTTACTGAGACACTGATAAACAGATAGACATGTGAAAGGATAGGATTGATAAAAACTTGACTGTACAAAGAAGTCAAATTCAATATAAATTAAGACATAGTCCTGATATTAAATCTGTGAAAAGTGGTATTAAATATAGGAACTGAATTAAGCCACTTAGAGATGCTTTGAGGTCCAGGATAGTATCCTGAAGCTGTTACCAAATCTTGGAGAAAGCAGGAGGGTGCTCCACCAGAGTACTACTCTTCTCTTTCCCATTCCCAAGGACAAACTGATAGACAAGGGAAGTTCCAAGCTAAAATACTTCACTTGCAGTGTCTGCTATTGAACCATGGCAAGTGGTTTGTATCCCTCTCCTTTCTACAGTGAAGCAAATTGAATACATTTATTGTTTTAAATGAAATTTTATTCGGTGGTTATATGAGATTGATTTGAGTTAAAAGTGAGCATCCCCAACTCAAGTGGAAGTCAGTACATTTGAGATGAGTATCTTATATTACAACTGTTTATAGGAATATACACGATACTTGCACTGAACATTCCTAATCAATCTCCACTAAGAACCTATGAGTTAAGTAACTCTGGATACAATACTTTCAAATCAAAGATTTTTTGAACTAAGTAATTTTATGTATCTGGTTAAAAAAGGTAAAAAGAGAAAGATGAAAAATCTCAGGGTTTTAAATTTCAGCTCAAGGGCTAGGAGTGCCTATGTGTGCCCTGAGGGAGCCCCTTATGACTTATAGCCACAGGGCTAAAATTGCTGAAAGTAACATCTGGAACTGAAACAGAGTGACCACGAAGGGACATTTTAACTTTGACTGAACACACATACAGGCTTGCTTCTCTTTACGAAGCAGGCTACTATCAGTTCCTTTGCAATTACCTTTACCTTTAACTAGCCACACCTATCTGCCTGCTTCTCTCTATAAGCAGGCTACATACTGTTCATTAGCATTTTCACTGATCACCTTTACTATTGATATGCAAAAACCAGTCACCTGCTCTCTGCTTTCAGCTCCAAGAACTGCAGAAGAAAAACTTAGAAACACAGTTTAAACTCTTGTAGGTTCTTTCCACCATCCCCAGCCTTCTCAACCAAAATTCCAAACCAATGGAAGACTATCAGTGCAGACTAATTTATTTCTAACAAAGTGATTTCCTAATTATTACAAAAGAAACATGTAAGACTCAAATTACTTTAACATTGTCCAAAACCCTTCTCAGCATTGTCCAAAGTCCTTTCCCCAGATTGCCCCAAAATCTTCAGTCCTGATCATCTCACCAATGTCCAGTCAGAGTTCATCTCCAGATGCTTGAAGACATGTTCCTTTAGCTGCTCCCTTGGTTTGTTCCTCCTTGTCTTTCATGCTGTGTTCTCCTTGTCTTCCAGGTAGCAGGAACTCCATGGTGCTGGACCACAGTCAAGTTCACTTTCTTTTCAGGCCTAATTTTTGCATGGCCTCCTCCAGATACAGGTCAAACTCAGCAAAACACACTCTAACACGGATTTCAAATCCGCAAACTTCTTAACTGCCTTTAGCACACATGCGGCTAGCCCACACCAGCCAAGGGTTGCAGGCCCTCAGTTGCCACATGGCCAAGCTTACATAGCTCACATCTCCATCTTACAAAATGGCCGAAACCAAATCACTCTCTTTCATGAATCTCTCTATCTGACCTCCATATTGGATCCGATCCCCTCTCTTTGTTTCCACACCCTTTATATATTCTGATTTCTCCCCTTCTAGGAGCCACACATGGACCATTTTACTTCTTCCTCCCCCCCGCATCTCCCTGAAGGGAAATTCCAACTAAGGTCATTCTCACATTTTAGCATACCTGTCCTTGAAATCTGCAATCTTAAACAGGAGACAATGGGGGGGGGGGGTAGCACACCCTATCAGAACCTCATTCTGCATAACTGTCTCAGGTACAATAAAAATCGAACCTAGACCTTGCAGGGAATTGAGGTCTAGAGACAGATTAACAACATAGTAGGCTTGGCAGATAAATGGACATCTAATAAGTGACTCTGAAAATAATAAGGAAAAAATCAGAATAAGAAAACCTCCAAAGTAATTTTTCTAGCATACGTAGACATAAAAGCACCAAGGAGAAGGTCACCTGTGGTCTGATTTCTGATATTCTGATTTCTTCCCTTCTAGGAGCCACACCTGGACCATTTTACTTCTTTTTACTTCCGGGAAATAAATCCCGGAAAGGATATTAATAGCACAGAACAATTTCACAGGCAAGACTTAAACAAAGGAAATATTTCCTCTCTGTGACTTCAGCCAATCACAGTTAAAGACCAATGGGGTTCTTAAAATATTCATGAGTTTCATAAAATAACTTCCCTGGGAAGCCATGTTGGTAATCTCTTTAACCACTCTGGACTTTCTCAGCCCAAGGTATCTGTCTCTGTCTTAAATAAATTTGCCTTTTTCAACTTACTTGCACATGTGTGTGTCTGGAGTGCTTTTTACATCTTCAGAAGACAAGAACTCAGTAAGCAAAAGCATGTGCTATACACCCGGCCTAAGCATCTACTGTTAAAGAAAGGATATACACTGGGAAAATACAAGATCCTGCATTTTCTAATGAGAGTGTGCAGGAAGGTAATGATGAAGTTGGGGGTAGTTATGCCCTTAAATCTTGGGAAATTTCCACTTGTGGAAAAATTCCCTCCTTCTTGAATAACTGTTCTCCCCAACTCCTGTGTTATTAGTCTTTCTACCAAGGTCTGAGGAAATTAGCCCTGCATTGTCAGAGGAAATGATGACGGCCTCTCTTGAAGTAGTTGTCATGCAAGACAATGCTGATTTTCCTCAGGATCCATACTGTTAAAACTTCCTATTGTTTTTTTGACAAGACTTAAGTGTCAGCAGGTACAAAGTGTGGCACATGAGGAAATATGCTACCCTCTAAAAGAACAAATTGATTTTGTTAATTTATACAAGCAAAAATTCTTGGAACATATTTGCAAATGGATAAATGTTAGATAAAATGGAAGGAAAATGATGTTGGATTGGTTAAAGTTTGTTGACTTGGACTCATTAGAGAGATTATACATTTAATGTTGAAATTTAAGGAGTTAGAGAGAGATCAAAAAGTTTGGTTAATTGAAACATGAATCTCTTAGGGAGGAAACTAATCTCCCTCTACCTTTTTAGGCCTGCAAATTAAATTAACACCAGAGAGATTAACAAGAGAAAAGATACATTGTAAGCATGTGCCCACAGAAGTGGGGGACATGTAGAATATGAACTTGATTTATCATCACTCCAGTGATTATATAGTTTTTAGAAAAAGGGTAGTATATTTCCATGGATAAAACAGAACAAAGAACTTTTAACTATAAAGAAAAAGAAATTTTGAGCTAAAACAGATATTGCAAGTACTACCCTTCAGCTGACTCCCATTTCCCAGACTATCAGAAATTTCCTTTAGGGGACAAACAGATAATTAGGCTTGTCACTTGGGTACACTCTGAGACAGCCTGCCTTTAGTCTGAACAAATCAGAGTGGATAACCTTAGGATGGTAAACATTAACATACAAAGATTTTAAAAATGAGGACAGGAAGCTAGATGAAGAATGTCCATTTATGTATATTTAACAAACCACAAGACCAATTTTCTGTTTCCATCCCTTGCATTATTCTCTAGGAGTGTTAAGAGGGTAATCCACCAGAAGATTATAGGGGAGTTGTTAATTTGAAAACTAGGGAAGTGCACATGGAACTGATCATGAAAGTAAATTCCAATATGTCTTCTAATTTGTTGTTTTATTTGGTGAGAATATTTTTGGTTAGAACAACTGATTGGAGAACATCTTTCCCAATTCTTAATAAATATATCTGTGAAAAAAACTCAAGCATCATTAAAGAACTTCGTCATTAATTTTACTGTAGAAAGAACCTTATAGTAGGAACCAAGTCACTTAAATGTGAAAAAAAGATGCAGTGGGAGTAACTGAATCAGAATGTCTGGAGCAAAGATATGGCAATCAACTGCCAAAGGGAGGCAGATAATATCATAACAATGGGCAGCAATAGTCTGAGACTTATGTTAATCTTTGGCATTTTCTAATTAATCATGATGTATCTAGAAATGAAAAATACAGAAAGTCTACTAAACTTTTACTTGATTTGTAAGTAGAATTGCTCAAGCTAAGTGACTAAAGTGTAATTTGAATCATGAAAAACAGAACCACAGCCTTCAACCAGTTCCTAGTATTGAGTTAAATAACATACTCAGAATGTTGTACATTAAGGAAAGACTAGTCTTCTTGAGGAAGGATCTCAGTTGACTACTAAATGTTTTATTAAATATTTTATACATATATATATCATATCTCCGTATTCCCTGGGGTTAACCCACCACCTCCCCTCCCTGACCACACACACCCATCTACCCCCAAATTGTGTACTTTTGTTTGGCTATTAGCTTATTTAGACTTTTTCTCCTGGCCTTTTGTTTGTTTTTCCTATATCCCACATATGAGTGAGAACATTTGGTTTCTGTCTTTTTTCTTTCTGACTTATTTCTGCAATTTGTCATTTTTAATTGATGAGTAATAGTCCATTGTGTATATACCACATCTTTTTCATCCATTCACCTGTTTTGGGACATTTGGGTTGTTTCCAAGTCCTTGCAATTCTAAATAGTGCTGCAATAAACATTTGAGTACAGGTGTCCCTTTGTATAAGCATTGTGGTCTCCTTTTGGTAGATTCCCAGAAGAACGATTACTGGGTGACATGGCAGTTCGATTTTCATCAGTTTGAGGGTCCTCCACATTGCTTTCCATAGTGGCTGAACAAGTTTACATTCCCACAAGCAGTATAAGAATGTTCCTTTCTCTCCACATCCATGCAGCACGTGTTGTTGCCATTTATTGATGTCTGCCATTCCTAATGTTGTAAGGTGGTATCTCATTGTGGTGTTGATTTGCATTTCCCTGATAGCTAGTGCTGTTGAGCATTTTTTCTTTTGCCTGTTGATAATTTTTTGGCCATTTGTATTTCCTCTTTGCAGACGTGTCTTTTTAGTTCTTCTCCCCATTTTGATTGGGCTTCTTGTTTTATTTCTGCTAAGTTGTTTGAGTTCCTTGTGCATATTTGTTACCAAACCTTTAATCACTTTTGTGGAGGACAAAAATTTTCCCCATTCTGTTGGATTTCTTTTGTTCTGTTTATTGTCTATTTTGCTGCAGAGAAGCTTTTTAGTTTGATGTAGTACCAGCTGTGTATGTTTTCCTTCATTTTTTTGCCAGCTGTAGATTGTCCAGAAATGGAATTCTGAAGTGAAATTCATAGAGAGTTTTGCCCAAGTTTTCTTCTATGTACTTTGTTTTTAGATCTTACATCCAAGTCTTATCCATTTTGAGTTGGATTTTTACATGGTGTGAGGGAGTTGTCTTGGATCATTTTTTGCATGTATTGGTTCAATTTTCCCAACACCATTTATTGAAGAGTCTGTCCTTATTGCAATGCATGTTCCTCATGCTTTAGTCAAAGATTAGTGTACTATATATGTGTGGTTTCATTTCAGGGCATTCAATTCTATTCTATTGGTCTGATTGTCTGTTTTTATAACAGTACCATGCTGTTTTAACTACTGTGACTTTGTAGTATAATTTGAAGTCTGTAATAGTAACACTACCATTCTCTCTTTTTTTGTTCAGGAAGCTTTTTGATATTCAAGGTCTTTTGTTATTCCATATGAATTTCAGTACTTTTTGATCTATCTCTTTAAATAATGTAATTGGAATATTTATAGGGATTGCATTGAATCTGTAGATTGATTTTGGTAGGATGGCCATTTTGATGTTATTAATTATTCCAATCTATGAGCAGGGAATGTCTTTCCATTTCCTTATGTCTTCTGTCTCTTTAGCAGTGTTTTAACATTTTCTTTGAATAGTTCTTTCATGTGTTTTGTTAGGTCTATTCCCAGGTATTTAGTTTTTTTGTTTGTTTGTTTTTGTTTTTTGTTTTTTGTTTTTTTTAGTGTGATGGAAAATGGGATTTTTTTTAAATTTCTTTTTCTTCTGTTTGGCTTTTTGCATATAGAAAAACTATTGACTTCTGTGTGTTGATTTTTCAACTGAATGGGAGAAATTTTTGCCCTCCACAAAAGTGATAAGGGTTTGATAACAAAGCTCCATAAAAAAATCATACAACTTAGCAAAAACAAAACAAGATGCCCCATTAAAAATGGGGAGAAAAACTAAAAGACACTTCTGCAAAGAGGAAATACAAATAGCCAACAGGCACATTTAAAACAGTTCAATCACTAGCAATCAGGGATATGCAAATCAACACCATACTGTGATATCACCTTAGTGCAGAAGACCTCAAACTAATGAAAATGGAACCACCATTTCACCCAGCAATTGCTCTTCTGGGAATCTACCCAAAGGAGAGTCAATACTTATATAAGGGAAAAACTATACTTGGATGTTTATTGCAGCACTATTTAGAATTGCAAAGACATGAAAACAACCTAAATGTCCCAAAACTGATGAATGGATGAATGGATGAAAAAGATGTGGTATATATACACAATGAACTATTACTCATCAATTAAAAATGACAAATTGAATGAATTTGAAATAACATGGACGGAACTAAAAATATCATAATAGCAGAAACAAGTCAGAAAGTAAAAGACAGACACCAAATAGTCTCACTAATATATGGGATATAGGAAAAACAAATAAAAGGCCAGGAGGAAAAGTCAAATTAAGCTAACAGTCAAACAAAATTACACAACTAGGTTTTTGGGGGTATGCATGAGAGTGGTCAGGGGGGGAAGTGGTGGGTGAACCATGGGGAATACAAAGATGTGAAATATATATGTAAATAAATTATTTAAAAATAGGAAAATATAAAAAAATTAGGGAGACAGACTAAAAAGACATTTCTCCAAAGAGGAAATACAGATGGTCAATAGACATATGGGAAAAAATGCTCCACATCACTAATAATCAGGTAATTGCAAGTCAAAACCACATTGAGATACAATCTTACACCAGTAGGTATGACCCTTAAAAAAATAATGGTAGGCAACTACCTGCGCTCTCATGCACTCTGGCCTCATGCCACCCTGGTGGGGGTGACAGTGGAGTCAGCGCTGCCCCCAGAGCCTGCTGAGGTGTGCCATGTGCACAGGCACCAGGATGCAGTCATAGCACTCATTCTGCCATAGTCGTCCAGCATTTCTGGCAACCCCCTGTACTCTCGCAGGCACCAAACCCATGCCGCTTTGTGGGGGTGGCAATGGAGTTGGGGCTACTCCAGAGCCTGCCAGGGTGGACCAACATGCGGGCACTGTTGTGCTCCCAGTTGCTCCAAAAATTGAGGCTCAGAAGTATGGCGGGTGGGGGGGTGTTAAGGAGGCATGCCCGGCCATCTGGGCCATACCCCCAAGCCGGGAGGTGCTACGTTTCGGGGGGGGGATGCCCCTTCCACTTCACTCTCACCCCAGCTAATCTTCAGGAGGAGGAAGAACATACAGAATATGAACTCCATTATACAACAGATGAGGGACCAGATTAAAGTGCAGCCTACAAACCGGAGCTAGACAAAGAAGAGGGACTATTGAGAGAACCAATGTGTGCAAGACTGGAGAGGCAAATATAGAAACACAATTTCATGAAGTGCACCTATGTGCCACCAGGTCTGAAAGAGTCAAGACCTCATCTCGAAGGTGCCTTCTATGGAGAGGAGAGGAAGGCCAAGGAGTGGGAGCATCAGCCCCACAACAAACCTGCAAAAGGAGACAAAGGAGATGATCTACAGTGGCCATGCACAGATGCCCTTATCCAGAGAAACCTCTTCTATTCAGAGAAACCTCTTCACTGACACTGGCTAGGGATAAGACCCCCTAAACCTGACACCAGAATAATGAAACAGCAGAACAACAGAGAAAGGAGTGGAAATGATGGCCTGCAATGAGAAAGCACGGACAGACCACAAATGGATATGGACAGGCTGCCCAACGCAGGGTTGACACTGAAAACCTGCCAGCACGGTTTGCCTGGTCCCAAGAACACAATCCCTCACCCAATGAAAAGATACCACCATAGGAAAGAGACTAATGGACTTATCACAGACTAGCAAACAACAGAGAGGGGTTAGAGTGAATGAAGAGCCAAGAGAAAGTGTCCCAAAAACTATTTACTGAAGCTGTCATTTAAAAAGTGTAAATAAAAATTAAAAAATAAAATAATAAAAAAATTGATGGCAACACAATTGTTGGCATGGATGTAGAGAAAAAAGAACACTCTTACACCACTGTTGAGAATGCAAACTGGTCCTCCCACTCTGGAAGACTATGTAGAGGACCCTCAAACAACTGAAAGTGGAATTACCAATCAACCCAGTGATCCCACTACTAGGAATATACCCAAAGGATACAAAATCAGTAAGCAAAAATGACTTCTCACTAAATAAAAAAGGAAACCTGTATGCTTATATTTATTGCAGCACTGTTCACAATTGCCAAGTTATGTAAACAGCCCAAATGTCCCAAAATAGATGAGTTACTGAAAAAGTTGTAGTTTATTTACACAATGGAATATTATGCATAAATCAAAGAAGACAGCCTTATATCATTTGCAGGAACGTGTATGGAGCTTGAAGGAATCATGTTAGCAGAAAATCAGCCAGAAAGAAAAAGAGAAAATTGGGATGGCCTCAATTATATGAGGGATTTAGGAATAAACAAACAAAAAGATAAGAAAATTTTAAAACTGCCAACAGAACCGAACCAATGAGCTAGAGAGAGAAGAGGAAGAAAACAGGGAGGGGTAGGACACAAAAGATTAATATGGTTAAATGGTGTTAAGGAGATGGGAGAATCTTGGGGGTAGACAATGATGTAGTGATATGGTATGTGTGTGTGTGTATATGTGTGTCTGTATATATATTTGTATGTATGCAATCAATAAAAATAAACTAAATAAAAAAATTTTAAAAAACTAATTCCTTCTTTAAAAAATGAGCAGAAGAACTAAAAAGATACTTCTCCAGGAAGGAAATACAAATAGCCAACAGGCATATGAAAAAAATTCTCACCATCACTAATAATCAGGGAAATGCAAATAAAAAACACATTGAGATATCACCTTATACCAGTAAGAATGACCCATATCAAAAAAAAAACTCAACAAGTGCTAGCATGGATGTGGAGAGAAAGGTACACTCTTACACTGCTGGTGGGATTGCAAACTATTCCAGCCACTGTTGAAGACTGTGGAGGACCCTCAACCTACTGAAAATAGAACTACCATTCTATCCAGTGATCCAAATACTGGGAATATACCCAAAGGATACAAAAACACCATTTTAAAAGGACACCTGTACTCGAATGTTTATTGCAGCACTATTTACAATTGTCAAGGTATGGAAACAACCCAAATGCCTCAAAACTGATGAATGGTTGAAAAAGATATGGTATATTTAAACAATGGAATATTATTCTGCAATCAAAACCAACAAATATGACACATTTGTGATAACATGGATAGAACTAGAGGAAACTATATTAGCAGAAATAAGTCAGAAAGAAAAAGACAGAAACTATAAGATTTCACCTATAGATGGGATGTAGGAATGAAAGGCAAAAGTCCAGGAAAACCCAAGGTAATCTGACAACTGAGAGGGAGCAGGCTTTGAGGAGTGGGTGGGGGGAGGGAGAGATAGGGGAAGATTGAAATGAAGCCTCACAGGTGATGGGGTGAAAGGAGAACCCCAGGGAATCCAATGATGTATATAAATATATACATATGTATACATATAAATATGTAAACAACAAAATGATAAATTAAAAAATTAAAAATGGAAAGAATTTCTAAGCACAGACTGTGCTTCCATATCTAAGATTGAAAATGATCTTCCTGATTTTTCTAGGTTCAAAAAATATTTGAAGAAGCAGCAGAAAAAAAAAGATATATTACCTCTCTATTCATATACTAATTTTGTTTACAGGGCCCTTGATCACTTTTTCCTTCCTCAAATATGTGGTACATTACATTGGTGACATTATGCTGTTGTACATAGTGAATTAGAAGCAACATTTTCTCTAGACTTATTGGTAAGACATTTTCATACTGGAGGTTTGGAAATAGTCTAACTAAAATTTAGGGACCTGCTCTCTGAAATTTTTAGGAGCTAGATGTTATGGAACATGTAAATGTATCCCTTCTAAAATAAAGAATAAATTGTTGCATTTTAATATTTTACAACCAAAAAAGAAGATATACTGCTTTTTGATTTCTATAATTATATGAGAAAATTCACATAATGAATGAATGAATAAACAAATGAATGCATTGTTGTTTTTTTTTTTCTAGAGAACACTGATACACTTGCTCAGGATTAATGATGATCAGCTTCTTTGAAATTATCTCTAAAAAAAGAGATAGCCTCTAAAAAAAGCTGTGCACAATTTGTTTCATTTTGTGAATAAATGGATGATAAAATAAATAAGTACTTATGAAAGTAATCATAGTGGAAAACTTGATATTTGGAAGCCCCTTATGTGACAAGTATTCTTTTGGGATTAGTAATAAAGTGTCTTTAAAATTAGCCTGTATTTTTTAGGATATTAATCCTTAATGAAGTAATAAAGGGTGAATGAGGAAAAATTGTGCAGGAAGAAAACTTGATTTTTTCTATTTTCAAAAAGCACTGAATTTAGTTGAGTCACCCATGAATACGCATAATTGATTAGTATAATAATCATTCAACTTGATGATAATAAACTATTTTCTATTATTATTAAAATTTTGTCCAAAAATGTACAAATAAAAATTTCATAAATCATTTGCTTGAGTCTGCTCAGATACATACTAAACACAAGAAATACATCATTTTTATCTATATGTACAAGTTTAACCTAACTTAGGTTTTTCAAACCCACTCTCAAAAACTTTCCCATTTCTACATCTTTACTCCATGATAGCTAAAGATAGAATCTTGGAAGACTTTCTTTATAGAGTTAACCAAATGCAGTATTATTTCCTCTTCATAATGACCTTTAACATTCATCTTTAAAATTATTAACTTACAGATTTCGGTTAAATTTACAGCTAAAATATCCTATCTAGTACCATTTGTCCCAGTATCAGACATTTTGATTACATCATTCAAAAATGAACAATAGAATTCTGGAGCATTCGAAGGTTGAACACTCAGTCCGACTTCATCTACAACCACTTATCAAAGGAAAGTCAGAAGTCAGAGTTAGCACACCAACAAAGCCAGGACATAGAAAATCCAGAGGAAGTTTTCCAGGAATCTCAATGGAAAAAATGAAATAATGTACACTGGGCTATAACAGATAAAGCAAAAATAATATCTTCTGAGATGATCAAGAAGGCAATTCAAATCAGATTATTCATGAATCATGTAAGGACAATTATCACATTTCTGTTAAAAATAGGTGAATTCCCTTTTTCCTTATGAGAAGTTCCAGATTTCTTACAATGTTCT